>JAXGGA010010238.1:0-47822 GCA_038373865.1 Uloborus plumipes
CGAAATGCAATTCAAGGCAAAAAATTAAATAAATGAATGTTATTTTTTACTAATGATTAATATCACCGTATTTTTAAAATTTTTTTCCTGACAACCATTCGATGGTATTTTGTGTTGATTTTCTTTTATCTCTACGAGGTCTGGGAAACATGGGAAATCTAATCAAAAAGAAACGCGACAAAAATTTTTTTTGGAGAGTATCATCGGTAATCCTTTCAAGGACTAGATTGCTCTCGGTTTATGTTATTTAAAAAAATGAATATTGACATGTTTTGATGTCCAATATTGTGAAAACAAGGTTCGTTATAATGTTTATATTGCACAACTGCACTCTTTTAAAGATACAAGAGCCCGGAACATAATATGGAGATTATTTTGTATTTGTCAAAACTATAATGTTGATCCATTTTATCATTATCAACGTAAACTTTCATCACAATAACTAAACTAACATAATAAAACAAATCTTCATGTTGTCACTTTCTCTCAGTTATGGCACGTTCATCTTGTACAAAAAAAAAATAAATTAACAATAAATAAAACTAAAAATAAAAAAATAAAAAAAAAACTTGTTAATCCTTTGATGGTTTCAAGTATTCCCATGCCGTAATTTTGTAACTCCTGATCCTTTGACACTTCCACGAATACTATCGCCCGCTCGAATATTCTTTATTTTTACATAATCACATATTTTATTCCAGGTTTCATCCAGATTTTTCGAAAATACTAATTTTGTATCAAAAAATTGTAATTACTATCAGACACGTGATTAGCCTTTCTATATTATAATTTATTTCCAAGGACAAGCTGAAAAAATTGAAAACATTATATAAAATTAAACACATAAATGAAATAGTCAAGAATGATGTCTTCGGCAAGAAAGTCCTTGATAATGTTGGAGATATGCCCCCCTACGCCTCATACAAGGTTCATAATTATTTATTACCTCAGCAATCACATAGTAGTTTAGACTGCTAATCTCCAGCAAATATTTCAGTTTGAACACAATTCTCCTAGCGTCACAAACCTAACAAAAAAAAGCCGTGAATTAACAGTACTAGCATTTACAAACACTGAAAAACCCCCACAGCGTACAGAACACACATAAGATAGGGTCATAAGAAAAATAATCTATTTAAAAATCCTTGACGCATTTGATCAGTAAGAACTATGTTTTTGATCCCACCACCCCCTCACACTCAAGTCGTCCCCCACCCACCAAACTGTTACCTCTCTCCTCATACCCCTTAAACCGCATGATGTAAGGGATTTTGGTTTTCGTCATTAGAAATGTAAAACGCGTGTTTTCGCATTAACTATTTTTGTGTCATGAAACTACGTGGGCAATACGTGAAATAGGGTTGGATATTAATTAATAGTAGTGAAATTGGCACAAGCGTGAAAATTAGAGTGATGGAAGAGAGTTATTAGATATGGGTAAAATAAACAACAAAATATATAAATTAATTACAACTCTAATAGTTATTCAATTTTTTAAGTTAGTTCTTACAGAGGCCGATCTAAACACAATCAAAACGACACCGACTCGCGCGTCGTCTATCTTCAACCACTCCACTATATGCTGTCAAATGTTTATTTATATTAATTACTTTATTCCTATTGCGAATTTCTTAAATATTATTAAAATCCTTACTTTGTAAAATACATTTTCAAGACATAGGGAGTCAAAAAAAAAAGATGACCTATAATTCAAATGCATTGTTTCATGATGTAACTTCCGCAACGAACACTCATCACTCCACTTATCACTTCCCTACCTCCACTAAACCACCCCCCCTAGACATCAAATCTAACTCATAACCACGTAAATATATACCTCCGTCTCCAAAATCGTACCCTCGGAAACCTGAAGCGCCATACGACACTGCTCCTACTGTAGCTAATTTGATTCTCAACAGCCGCTTACTACAATGATATCGTCCCTCCTAGCCGACTCTTCACGAGACCCTAGATTCCACAACGTGCTCGCTCGCAAAGCACCAGAAGCTATATGCTCGACACAGTATCTTTCCACGCCTTAGGATAAGACGGACGAATTAGCGAAGCTCGACAGAAGCCGTGCTTCGCTCTCTATAGTATATGTCTTCCTGTGATGATTGTTGGCGCGGAGATCATCTTAGAGCTCGCTCGTAGAACCCGCCCCCCTCCCCCGCCGGCACGAAAGGGGAAATACACGCTGAAGGGTTGTCCTAAGCTGTTTTGCTCAATGCGATGGTATGACAGGTTGGCATTGTGCGAATGGGTGGAACCTTGGAGTGTGAAGTGAAGTGCAAAAAAAGTCAAACACAAACTGGAACCAAATGCGTACTGGAGAATCAGGGACTCTGCAATCCATTCATCATCAACCCCCTCACGCCGTGCCTCTTCGGCGAAAAATCAAATGAAATTGGCGCCATGTGATTTTACGCGATGAGCATGGATAAAATTAAGGTTGTGTTTTTTAAAGAACAAATTTCGGCTGTTTTAAATACGCGTAATTGCAACCAAAGGCTTAAAAATGCTTTTTCAAGTTGATGTTCTAAGTAAGAACTTCGCATATTGTAGAAAAAAACCACGAGATTTCATCAAACTCATTCTGTGTGTTTCATTTTAACCGAAGTGGGCTCTGCGTTCCCCAGGTACATAGTTGACTAAATGACTAAACTGGAGCATTTTGTCTGCTCTATATCAATTATTTTTCACAAATGAACTTTTTAGTTTATTATACCCACGGGCAGAAGCTCGTCCGTGACGGTAACCGCTAGTATACAAAATTAATTCCAAAAAGAGAAGTTTTGCGAAACTCAAATTAGTCAGTAGGGGCTGTGAGGAAAGAGTTTCACACGGAAATATCTTCAAAATTGGCAGCGGGCGTGACATTTCGAATTCCCCCCTGGGCGGGAGGGGGTTAAAAAATCTATACTCAATGTGAATTTTTCCAAAAAATCATCACCTGAATGGGAAAATCTTCAGTTCCTCTTGTGTTTCTTTTAAAAATTAATAAATATTCGAAAGAGTACCAAGTTAAAAATATTTCTTCTTCATGAATGCGGTTTCCGGAGAGCACAACCGATCCTGACATCATTAAAAATCGTCTAAATTTGCGGAAGATGCACACAAACTCCTGGGAAAACTACCTGGAAATACCGTATTTTTCGCCGCATAAGACGCACTTTTTCTCCCCAAAATCGGGGGGGGGGGGGAGTGCCTGCGTCTTATACGCAGGCACTTTTTATTCTTTTAGAATTCTTATCTAGATTTGCCTCCTTTAAAATTGGGTGCGTCTTATCCGGCGAAAAATACGGTAACACTTTTCTAAATTCTTGGAACCCCTTGAATTTTTCAAGTTTTCCTTGGAATTATGGCGAATTGAAACTGACGCATCTTCAATCAAGTTTGCAATTGGCTAGAAAAAGAAATCATTACGTTTTGATTACTGAACATAAAGAATAATTGGCGCCCGCAATATAGTCAGTCTCACTGCGGCGCCGCATAAATGAAAATATCGCACCGCCTCATGAGCTGATACATCATAGCTATGGACGCTATGGAGCATGATAGTACAAACGAAAAAAGAGCGCCATTAGCATATTTTTTGGACAGAGCAAAACTAAAAATAAAAAAGAAATAAGTCGGTGAGGTTTTGAAAAATGGTATTGCTGTTTTCATTTATTTTTGTGTTTTTCAACGTGCGATCTCGTTCAAAGGATTAATTCCTTTTGCGATTAAGGTTTTTGCTGATTGTTGCTTTTATCAATATGAGTGCAAATTCAGCTATTGAATTACGTGTTGTCTTGTTACTTTCGTTTTTTTTAACGCATCCGTGTTTAGGTTCGCGGTAATTCCTTACATTTTTTATGCTACTTGGATTTTCTTCTGGACCCTTCGGATTTTTTTTTTTTTGATGAAATATGTACGAACCCAGATTTCAACTTTTGGAGCTTCAATTCCAAAATAATTCCGAGAATCCTCAACCCTCCTCTTGCTAATATTTTTTTGCGATAGTCTGAATTGCGCTTTTGGAATCGACAGTCTCAAAAGAAGCCTCTGAACCCCATTCCTTCCCTTTACGTTACCAAAATGGCCCACAATCGCGTACCGACACTAGCGTGTAGGTGTCGCGTGTATCTCACATGTAAGTCGACCCCCCTACTTTTTGACGGAAAATCGGGAAAAATCGAAAACCCGCGTATAAGTCGAGACCGCACTTTTTGAAACGATCGGGAACGTTTTGTTGCGATTTTTGAATATAAACATTTTGAAAAGAACGAAAATGAAATGCACTGAACATTCGTGTGTTAAAAACAGCACGTTGTTATTCTTTTTCACAAAAAGAGTTCATTTTTGCGATCGCGATTTTTGTAAATCGGGACCGATCTGGAAACGTTTCACCGCGATTTAAAAAAAAAAAAAATTTTAAAAGAAGGAAAATGAAATGCAGTGAGCATTCTTGTGTTGAAAATAGCACGATTGTTATTCTTCTTCAGAAAAAGGGTTCATTTTTGAGATCGCGATTTTTGTAAAGGATTCGATTTTACGATCGCGGTTTTCGTAAGGGTTCGATTTTGCGGTTACAATTTTTACTATCTGTTGCTTTTATTTTGCATTATTACCAATAAAATTTTGCGATTTAGCCGTATCATATTCTGTTTTAAAAATATAAACACCATCAATCGGAAAATTCGCGAATGCGGCAATTCCCGCAAATTTCGCGCCGTCAGTCTGTTTATTGTAATTATTTATTCTTTATTTCACAATCAAATCATGCAAAAATACAGAAGAATGAGTATTTACACTTCCTTAGCGTCTGTTTAAAACAGTAAGATTGAATTGAAAAAATCTTCTCGTTTTTGAGTGTTTTTTTTTCCAAGAGTTATTCGGGAAAAATTTTCTGAAATTCTGCCCCGCATACTTTATAACCCCCCTAACTTTATACTTCATTTTTTGGACTAAATTTCTCGACTTATACTCGAGTACATACGGTATTTTGGCAAATTTTTTTCAAAAACTCCGGCAGACGCCTCCCGTATTATTGACATTCATTCAATTTTACGTTTTCGGAGCCACGATGCGATGTAGAAAACCCGCGACACCACCCTGCACACATAACAAAATGCTTGAAATGCTTCACCTAAAAGAAGGCTCACATTGTTACAAAAAAATAAAAATAAAAAAAATCACATTAAGCAACAACACAAATATTCAAAAATTGCAAAAAAAAATCAAGTAGCATGGGGGGGGGGGGGGGGCTCAAAATATTTTCCGTCTTGAACACATCACTAAACTTGCACCCATGGGTTTGACATTCGTGTGATAATTATACAGTGCCCGATCTTTGATGCGCCTATATATAATTAAAATTTTACCGTAGACAATAGGTTTTTTAATTAATTTTAAAGGAGGTGCAAAAGTTTTTAAATGTAGATGTTTTTTTTTGTAGTTTTATACTTCGATAATTCTTGATAGTAGTTTAAATGAAATTAAAAATTTACATTATGGGTTTCGTTGATCTGTATTAGGTGTGACATTAATACCAATGTTTTGGAAACATTGACGTTTCTTCTAACACCGATGTTTTTGAATTCGATGTTTTTGATGTGGACCAAAAAAAGAAAAATCTATCCCCCCCCCAAAAAAAGACATGATTTAAACTGTTTAATTGGGATTTTCCTTTAAACATGCACCATACTGCTAGCGGAACTGCGTAAAAAAAACTGTTTCCTTTCGGAAAAAATAAAGTTCGGATTTTGATGTAAGTTAGATTTTTCACATATTTTTAACAACTTTAGAAACTTCATCAAAAAACGGAAAAGTAGTGAAATTTAACGTTTTCGGGAGAATTTTTAGCTAAAAAATAATTTAAATAAATATTATAAGAATCGTTTGATTTTTTTATAATGACTAAAATTTCTGATTTAAATCTGACACGCTGGTGAGTGGGATGGATTTGTGTTGTCGTGGCCCCACAGCTGTGGGAAAGAGGGGTGCCCTTGCCTCACAAGGAGGGCGAACTTTTAATAAGTCAACAACAAGCTGTACATTTCCTTTATTTATACGCAGAACAGTACAAAACAGATCTGAATCACAAGAAAGAAACCTCTAGGACATCTGTTGGGAATTGAACCTACAACCTCTGGCGTTCAAAGTATGCGCTTTCACCACTCTGCCACGGGACTCCAATCGGATAATTTTTGATCGCGGAACATTTTTTGCACTTTAAATCTATTTTTTATGTTTCAAAAATACTTTGTACAAATATTCTTTCTAATTCAGTTGGAAGTAAATCTGCAGGAATGCTTATTGGTTCTTGTGTTTTTTCCCTTACTATCCAGTTAGAAAAAATATTACTAATATTTTCTTGTCAAAATTATTAAGTATCTCGTTTCAGTCCTCATGTTATTTACTATTCAGTGGAAAACTGAAAAGAGTTACGGAATTGTCCTTGCTAATTTTACCCTTCGTTTCAATGTTTTGTATGTTAAATACATGCATGAATTACTTATTACTGTATTCCTTTATTACTGTATTACTTATTATTGTATTCCTTAATTTGGAAGCAAAAATTCGAAATAATTTATTATTAGCTTTTCTTTAACAACTAAAAATCTTTGTTATAGTAAACTAATAAATCATTCTGCAAATTAACTTCTCTTATAAAAGCACACGCACTTCTCTTACTGCCCAGAAATGAAAAACATCTTTAAGAAAACTGAGAAAAAAGGAAAAAAAAAAACTTTACCAATGCAGCTTACAATTTTACTTTCTGTAAAACCATGAAACTTCCACATTGTTTAGTTTTTAATACATTTCTGAAGAAAAATGAATTGGCTTGGTGATTTTAATGAAGTTTTGAAACGGTATATGAATGAAGGGGATGCTTATAATCCTTCATTCAATTTAAACATTTATAATCTCTTTTAATGGTTCGAACATATTCCATGAACTGTGATTTAAAACTGTCGTTCGTCAGGGGTCCCATCGTTCCACCAAACTCCAACGGCAAAATGGAAGATCCGTAAGAATCTTGCAAAGTCTTCAAATTTCTTCCATGAGCGTGCATCTAAAATGCATACATCATATTAGATTATTTTTGCAATTAAAAGGTGCCGGCAAAACATACACAGTGGAACCTCGTTAATTTGAACGCGCTTAAAACGAAAGGCTGCTAAGACAAACTACACTTCAGACTTTATAATAAATATATATTTTTTCTTTCAAATGGGGTTGCAGTAGAGGCACAACCTTTTTCAGACCTAGTGCGATCCCCCAATTAAGCATCCATTCTTTCACGTAGCACCAGAATCGGCGGAATGCCATTACCACGAGAATTTTGACGTCCAGTTGCCGCCAGATGGAGGCACCTGGGCTCTTTTTGATGCGAAAGAGTACTAGGATTTTAATTTTGCCTAGGGATATTCAAAGCCAAACGAATACCCCGAGGGATCTTTTACATGCCGCATAATCATACGACTTTGGTGCCGAGGATTTTCCGCATCTCGAAAATCCGCCGACTGGCCAACTCTAGGATCGAACCCGTGTTATCGGCGCGGAAAGCCGACGCTCTATCACCACGCCACCAATTATGCTATTATAAAAATATAGAGTTTGCTGCTTATTGCTGCTCGAATAAGACGAGCTACGATTGAAAAGATTGATTTTACATGTTCCTTGTGAAGTTCGTTTTAACGAGATTCAATTGTATTAAACTATCTGTAAATAATGCATTAACCCTTCACTGCACGATTTTTTATATTTTCATGAAAAAAATCATTTGTTACCTTTTAAATAACCCTGAGTTCAGGAAAAATGAAGAAAAAAATTAATCTTAAAAATGTGCACCAAAAATGATGCTTTAATTGTTTGTTCTATATATGGCACAAAGCACATAGCATATGCTTTGTATACCGATAAATGTAATAATCTACAATGTTTTTGTGTCATAAGTGGTATAAACAAACTTTCCACTAAGTGTGTTTAAACATTTTTGGAACAAAGGAAATAATGACTAAGGGTCATTTTCAAAATTTGCTTACATTTGCTGTCCGGAGGTTAAAAAGACAATTTTGAAGCATAACGTATATCTTAAATTCAATGCGAATAATTATTTTCTGCAAGAAATACCCCCAAAAAAATTCTATCACTCAACAAATTATTGAAATTTATTTATTTATTTTTATATAAGTCTTTAAAAATGAGAATCAAGGCAAAAACGCTTGTCCATTTCCAATTTTCGCAAGTTCAGCTATTTTTTTCCAAATACTTAATGGTCAAAAAAAGTAAATGCGACATTTTATTTTTATATATTGACTATTAGTATATGGTATTCATGATAAATATTGACAATAGTAATTGTATTTCAATAAGAAATGTATGAATATATTTTGTCCGGAAGTTCTTGTCAAGTCCGTTACCCTAAGATTATTTTAGCTAAAAAAGGTATTTATTGAAGTCAAAAGAAGGTAACACGTATTCAGTTAACTTAACAAATTAGTGACGTAACTATTTTGTACCATTTTGTTTCCCTGAGTCGAGAAGTATTGCTGTGGCGTTTCGCACAAAATTTTTTCCAGGTGCGTATTTTTATTCTTTGTCAAGTCCGTTACCAAAGATTTTAGTATTAATTTTTACTTTTTCTAAACTTTTACCCCTAAATATTGTTCATTATACAACTCTAAGAAAATGCATATTGTAGTTCAATTTTTAAATTCGACAACCTAGCCATAATTTGACATTTTGGTTGAAATGTCAAGTCCGTTACTGGTCAAATCCGTTACCAAATGTCAAATTCGTTACCATAGAGTTTTTGATTAATATTTCAATCATCACAAACATCGTTTTAAGCTTCAGGGCGCAAATAATTTCAAATGAAGTTGGTTCTAGGCTCTATGATATAGTTTAAAAGTGAGATTTCATATTGATTTTGTATGGTAATGGACGACAATTTTCCTTGCAACTTACAGTTTTACAACAGCATTTGAATACTTAATTATTCATCAAAGTGTACAAATAGTTACTTTTTTACACACCTACAATATGTGACTAAACATCTGTTAGTATTTCTAAAAAAAAAAGCAAGTTAAAAAAATTACTTAAAAATTTTGAAATGTAAGCATATGGTGAAAATGACCCCTA
Source organism: Uloborus plumipes (assembly GCA_038373865.1). Taxonomy (NCBI): domain Eukaryota; kingdom Metazoa; phylum Arthropoda; class Arachnida; order Araneae; family Uloboridae; genus Uloborus; species Uloborus plumipes. The sequence continues at coordinate 9,133 of JAXGGA010010238.1, forward strand.
AGCACACTTCTAACGGAAATGCAGACCCTTTTTTTAAAAAAAGCAAGAACTGTAATACCTACACTAGTGCAGCTAACTAGTGCATAAAAATCACACTAAACTGTTATAGCAATGTTCCAGAAGGGGCACAAAGCTCAGTTAACTGCATTTAAAAATCATAGGAATATATGAGGGTTTATTTGGTTTGTGCCAGATCTGGCACACCGTGCAGTGAAGGGTTAATAGGCATATTTGAACTGCTTATAGCGATCTTGAATTGATTATCTGTGTTGGGATTATCAATTTTTCGGTATTACCGAGAGAACTTAAAAAAAAAGTGTATTCAAGTTTTTTTTCCTTAAATCTTTTCGCACATCCATGGAAGATTCTTCAAACTTCCGAAACAGGCCTGTTGAGGACTGATACAAGCCAAATATTTATTAGTCAAAACCCTCCAAATTCCATTTGCTCAAGTTGCTCACGTGGCTGTGAGATTTTCACATACATATTACTTGCACTTAATTCTCGGAATTTTGAACTTAGGTTTTAATTTTTATAAACATCTGACAAACAAACCATCATGTCAAATTAAAAAAAGAAAAAGAGAAAAGAAAAAGAGATGAACTATTGAAAAAAATGTACTGAAGAAAAATAAAAAAAGATTAGTGTACTTGTTGCGAGAGTAAAAATAATTTTTAAATATAAATTGTTTTTTAAAAAGTTGATACTTTATCTCTTGATGCATTATGGATTCTAATGTTCAAACTGATACAAGCTGATGTTTAAAATTTCGGGAATAGGGGAAAGTACCCCAAAACGGGATAACTTACCTATTCTACGCTATATTTCTTATTGTGTACAAGGTTCATTCCAAAGTTGGACGTCATTTTAAAGTATACACCTTTTGAAATACTAAAAATACCTTTGTCACACTTGTTTAATATTATTTATGTGAAAAATACTGGTTTTACAAAGTCTTATACGACCCCGTTTTACCCTACCAAGGGTGGGTAAAACGGGATAGCGGTTTGTATGTTATTACGTTTTTGCTGATTTTACTTTTGATTTAGTTTTTTGAACAAAATTATGCTATGTTATTTAAAACTTAAAAAATTAAATTTCACAGAAATCGCATAAATCGCATTGTCTTCTTCTTCTGCTTTAGAACAGGCTTTGCAGGCCTATTCCTGGCAGCTTGAGCATTGCATTTAGCATCCTTCTCCAGATTTCGATTCAAGATACAGAGTGAGTGTTGTAGAAAATACATGCTTCATCTATTTCAGCTTCATCTTCTGAAGACGACGACGTCCAACCTTGGCTAACTGATGATTTTTTAACCCCCGACATACAGAGGAAGGGGGGTTATGTGTTTGACGTGTATGTGTATCTGTCGATCTGTGTATCTGTCTATGGCACTCTGCAGCCTAAACGGATGGACCGATTTTGAAATTTTTTTTTGTTCGAAAGGAGATCGAGAGTGTTCTTAGCTAGGTTGCGTCTTTGGATGGTTTTAATTAACGAATATATTAATTAAAAACCTTTGAAAGGTTTTAGAAATGAAAACACTTTGTTCCTTTTTGGGGTTGAAGTAAGCTTCAGCAGCTTATCAAGCTCCAATCAAAGAAAGTATGTGCCGCGATAACCCCTTGTCCCTTAAAGTTATGGTGGAACTCCTTGTATCCAGTTGGGGGTAAACTTAAATTTTGTCTCTTTCTGCACATTTCCCCTCGCCATTCTCTGTTTAAGCTTTTTTTTTTGTATAAGTCCTTCTACCAATCATCATTTTTTTTTATATCCAAGGAGAAAAGCTTGGTGACGTGAAAGCTGTTACTGGTCTGAGCACACAACACTTCATATTCATCAGGTCAGTGGGGAGCAGCCAAGGAGAGATAGGAACAAACCCCACAGACTTTGGTTTGGACATTGTTGAAAATCTAATACAGTAGTCTTTTACTTGAGAAAAGTGTTTTGACCCCCCACCCCCGCAAGATAATTCTGGCTGCATTAGTGCTTTAGGTGTGTTAATCCAATCACGTTTACGTATCGTACTCTTAATGCCGAAATTTAAATCGTTGGGAAGGAATGAGTACCCTTAGAAAGTCATGCTCTCGCGCTAGTGTTGGGCACATAAGCAACGTCAGTCACTGGACTCACGTTGTTTCTGCGCTCAACGTTCAGAAGAGAGGCCCCGTAACTTTGGAACTACTAACCTAATTGACGCGATTTTTGCTGTCAACACGCATATTGCCTTCCAGAGTTTGTTTCCATAAAAAACGAATTTTTGAATTTTTTGGACTGAAGTGGTTTTTACTCTCACCGATTCAATTATTAACAACCTTTTAGTTGTACTTTTGACCTAGTGGTGCTCTCTGAACGTAAGGCACAATCGACTGCCAAACGTCAGAGGTTATTTATATTACCATTGATCGCTGTTTCGAGTGGCATTAGTCGCTGCAAGAGCATGAAATGTTCAGGGTGCTTTCAGTGCTAGGCATGGAGATTTTTTTTTATCGCGATACATTGTACGGAATTTAAAACATTGATTTTATAAAGCAGTCTAAAGTAAATGTTTTATACATTCTATGTTGCCTGTATTATGAAAAGGTTGATGCCATTGCATTTGCTTACCCTGTTTTTAATCTTCTTAGGCAAAATTGCACGTATTCCTGTCAAAACGCTGTGGTACAAAGGCCCTTCTTTGATGATGTCAATTCTTTGAAGTCGCATGGGTATTGAAAGCTGAAAAGAGGGAAAATAACTGTTGTGAAATTTTATTTTCGTGTTCTGAGATTAGAAAATTATTCAGATGATATAATTAAGTTTCTATAATGCAGAGTAAATTGCATAATTATTTGTGGGGCATGGAACTGATATGTTTCTGTATGAGAATGTATACTTCGAGGTCATGATGCCAGGCTTTAATGCGGTGTTAGCTGTTACACACGATTTTTTTTTTTTTAAATTTTAAATATAAACTAAAACACCTTTTTTTAAATGCTCAGATTTTTTAATAGATAAAGTAACGTTTTTAATCAAACAAGGCAAAAAGAAGAAAATTGAAATAAGAAAAGGCTTTGTCCCTTTGCTATGAAAAAAAAAGTAAACACATACATAATTTGACGAAGGTGATAACATTCCAGAAGTCAGTTACTTTCATTCTTTATAAAAATTTTAGCAACCATAAATCAAATTACATTTGTTTAAAACTTAAAAAAAATATTTTTATTAAAATGATTTCAGTAATTTGGATAGCATTGCATATGCGGGTTCAGATTATGAATAACAATACACCATCGCCCCTTTCCACCACTCTTTTTAACGCCTACCACTAAAGAGATGCTGGAAGTGACAGCTTTGAGGACCTTGCAATGGTCCCAGTGAGTCCTGAGGTCAGAGTCGCCGATGTAATTCAAGCCGGAGACCATAGTGGGCGGAAATAAGACGGCGAACTGGCACAGTAAGATTAAACAGGCAGCTAGTTGATCAGCACTAAACTGCTTCGAGTCCCAAAGACCTGAAAAATAGAAGAAAAAAAAAATGTTGAAGAAGTAAGTTCGAACAGTAGCAAATGAAATGCTATTTGATTGTCTAAAAAAACAAAAAGACTTTCGTTTCACAAAGCATCGAACGAACATCAGAGTTTTTCGTGCACATTGATCTACACATGTTTATCTCTAGAAGAGGTGAAAAAGTTTTTTTCAGTAAAAAACTAAAGGGTGCAAGTGACCAGAGAAAGACTCCGCCGTGTAAAGTAAGTTCTTAGCTCGAATTTCATAATAGGAGCTTCTAAATATTAGTTTTTCTTGCTATGCAGTAACACGTGTTACAAAGCAAGTGCTCGGGTTTTTCAGAAAAAAAATGCTCCATTGTTTCTTATACCCTTTCGGTTCTATATGGCTCGATTTAAAAGCGATTTAATATATTTTTTTGTATTGACAGTTTTTGATATAGGCAGCAGGAGTTGGAGAGATTGGTAGAAGAAGAAACCATCACACACACGCACATACTGACACACTCATTTTTCCCACCATTTCGACCATGAAACACTTAATATCATTCATTGCACTTGCGTTTTACATTTATTTTTAGGAGCCAATTACTGTTGTTGTAAAGCCATTCCATGAAAAAGTCGACATTTGGTTCCACACGTCACAGTTCTATCTTTCATTTCAAAAAGTGAAATAAACAAGTAATTTCCCCCCAAGAAATCACTCAAGTATGTGATTTCTAGAGTAGAATTGTTTCTCCTTAAATGCATTTTTTAATTCAACCGCACTGTGGCCTACTATTTGTTTCTTTTTTGAGAAACACTAAATAATAGTTTGTAGAACAGCAAAGTGTGTATTTAAAACATATGCAGCACCAGATTCGGTAAATATAGTGTTAGAACTGAGAGTACTAAAACTGATGTCCAAAAGTGGGTCATACACGTGACAGGTTACCTTCATTCAAAAAAAATAAAAAAGTGACCAACACTAATTTTTGGCTAAGAAAATCACATAAATAAAGTATTTTCCCAAGGTCAACAAGTTTTAAGCTTTCTACTCTTATTAATTTGTATATCCATTTGGAAAAAATATTCCAAATTGAGAGACGCATGAAGGTCGAATTAACTTGACAGCACGTTTGTTGGCAGCAGAGGAAATGTTTCGCTTATCCCACATCTTCGAGGTGGTCTTAATTTACCACGTACTTTATATTAGGGAAAAAGCAAACATTTTATTACCGGTTGAATACAAGGGCGAATACAAGGGAGCGATCTTTTTTCCCTTGAGGGACTCTCCCTCGGTAAATTTTCAACATTGAAGTTCAAAAACAAATTTTTGGCCTATTTTTGATGTTAGAAAAAATAATCCTCTTTGGAGTTCTTTCCTCCAGAAACGTTTCGAAAGTGGAGACCAAAGTATTTGTGGTCAACATTTGTAAACTAGTACATGTAATAAAGGGTAAGTAAAAAAATAAACCGCCCTTCCCTTGAAACATTTCTGGATCCGCCCTTGGTCGAATATTTTGCCTTTCAGCAAAAAATATGCATTCGAATACTAATCAAAATGAGCTAAAATGCATAATATTATTACAATAAATGTAATGATATCATCAAAAACGCAAAAGTAATGTTTGAAAATAATCACGTACTCTCTGTCTGCGTAATGCGCGCCTGGCAGTCACGATCGCTTCCATTTGAAAAAGGGGTGATAGGATAAGGAGACGCACTTGCCGGTGCTTTCGCTTCTTACTTTCTGTTGAATGTTACTTCGTATTTCTCCCCTATTTTGAAGAAATCCAAAGAGACCTCAGGCATGCGCAGATGCGAGGAAGGTTTTACGATAAAAGATTAGACAGTATCTTAGACTGTGAGCTGAATTTTCACTGAAAAGATTGAAGCTACGATGAATGGCGGAGGGAATAATTTGAATATTATTGAGATTAAATGACGCGTAATGCATCGACATGAAACCCCACTTAATTGATCGTGACTAGATTGAAAATTTTAATGATAGTGGAAAGTCCATTTAAAGGGATTAACATAATGTGTCAATTCGCTTCGTTTAAACAAGTTTCTCTAGCATGTGTAATTTTGCATATCATTAGGTGTGACAAGTAAGAGTAAGTTTATTTGTGTTCTGAAAAATGCTATTTAACAGAGATCTTTATAGAAATTAGGAATTGTCTTGAGGTTCAATTCACTTCAATTTGGTATAATTCAGAAATCGATGAACTAGATAGATTTGTCAACAGATGCTCTTCTCGTGAGTATGTATACGGTGTCATTTTCCCTCCATTAGACGTACATCAAAATTTTTAAAGTATTTTTTGAAACTTGCTATTTCTTGTAGTTGAGTAATACTCAAACAGATGATTTAGTCGACTATATGTGTGTGTGTGTGTGTAAAAAGTAACTGAATTGTACACTTTGATGAATAATTAAGTATTCAAATGCTGTTGTAAAACTGTAAGTTGCAAGGAAAATTGTCGTCCATTACCATACAAAATCAATATGAAATCTCACTTTTAAACAATATCATAGAGCCTAGAACCAACTTCATTTGAAATTATTTGCGCCCTGAAGCTTAAAACGATGTTTGTGATGATTGAAATATTGATCAAAAACTCTATGGTAACGAATTTGACATTTGGTAACGGATTTGACCAGTAACGGACTTGACATTTCAACCAAAATGTCAAATTATGGCTAGGTTGTCGAATTTAAAAATTGAACTACAATATGCATTTTCTTAGAGTTGTATAATGAACAATATTTAGGGGTAAAAGTTTAGAAAAAGTAAAAATTAATACTAAAATCTTTGGTAACGGACTTGACAAAGAATAAAAATACGCACCTGGAAAAAATTTTGTGCGAAACGCCACAGCAATACTTCTCGACTCAGGGAAACAAAATGGTACAAAATAGTTACGTCACTAATTTGTTAAGTTAACTGAATACGTGTTACCATCTTTTGACTTCAATAAATACCTTTTTTAGCTAAAATAATCTTAGGGTAACGGACTTGACAAGAACTTCCGGACAAAATATATTCATACATTTCTTATTGAAATAAAATTACTATTGTCAATATTTATCATGAATACCATATACTAATAGTCAATATATAAAAATAATATGTCGCATTTACTTTTTTTGACCATTAAGTATAGGAAAAAAATAGTTGAACTTGCGAAAATTGGAAATGGACAAGCGTTTTTGCCTTGATTCTCCTTTTTACAGACTTATATAAAAATAAATAAATAAATTTCAATAATTTGTTGAGTGATAGAATTTTTTTGGGGGTATTTCTTTCAGAAAATAATTATTCGCATTAAATTTAAAATATAAGTTACGCTTCAAAATCGTCTTTTTAACCTCCGGACAGCAAATGTAAGCAAATTTTGAAAATAACCCATACCGTAAGGGGTTTCGGAATGGTGGTGTGGATCGAATCGAAACTTCTCGATTATACAAAGAAATTCTCCACAAATATTAGGTCGGGTATTTTTGGCTGTTATATTTTTAAAGACAGGTAATATCTTTAGAAAAAAGAGAAATTTACTTTTGTCATTCTGGCAACACTACTGACTTTTGAGCAAGGTTGCACACCAAAAGCTATAAAACATCAAGTTTTTATCGTCTGCAAAATTTTGTATGTAAGTACAAACCTTTTTATACCTTTAACCTAAGAACAGTATTTTTCAATTATGCGTGTATCTGAAAAACAGAGTACCACATTAGAATTGACAAATTATTTTAATTGTGTCAAAAAACTCAAGAATTTTTTACGATGTCACAAGAGAAGAATTTGCGGTGTAAATTAAAACTTTTTCTGTTGTTCCAATTCAAAATTGTTGAAAGTAGAGATGGACCGAATCTTCGGCCAAGCCAGAGCTTTGGCTATTTCACGGAAGCTTCGGACTGGCCGAAGCATAAAGCATGATTCGGCCATTTAGCCTATAATAAGTTATGTTGTAAATTTTCATTTTGCAATTATAATAAAATATTGTCATTTAAGCTCTGTAAAATTGTAAAATATAATAAAACATAGAAGAATGTTATATTTTATTAAAATGATTGGGCGTAGTGAACCATTGGAATCAGAAATTGTGTGTTCAAAAATTAACAGTGCAGTCGACGCTCGTTATAACGACCACTCGTTATAAAGACTATCCAATACAACGACTGGAGGGAAAAACCCAACTTCATCCCAATATACTCTATTTTCTACCTCTTACAGCGACCACTCGTTACAAAGACCTTTTTCTGGGGGACGGAGATGGTCGTTATATCGAGCGTCGACTGTATATTCTATCCAAATGAAAGGTTTTATGAAATAAATAATTCAAATTAAATAAATTTAGCTAATAGTTATACGAACAGCTTTATTTGATTTAAAATGAAGCTAGTAAACTGTGGATTTCTTTAAACGTTTCTAATATTCACAAAAAAGAGTCTGCGTAACATCCATCAAACTAGGATTTTTTAAAGGCCATATTTTATTTACTTGAGTTATAGAGGTAAAAGATTAGTTTTTGTCAAAACGATTAATATGTTGACAAAACTTAACTCATTTGGTAGATATTGATCAAGATTATTAAATAGTAGCTAAGGATTTTAAAACATCCAGAGACTTAACAACAAAGTAAATTGAAGTTTCATTAGTTAAAAATTATTTTTGGTTTTTGAAAAATCATACGCTTATTGGTATAAAAAATAAAACTATTTTTTTTTTAAACAGCAACTACATGTTCTTATTCTCTCCCATAAATATTAATTATTTTTGTTCGATCTATAACAGGTAAATTAAAACAATGCAATTGTGAACATGTGTTCACTTAGCATCAAAGCACCTCTAAAAAACTATCCATACGTAAACTGTTCAACATGGTTTGTCTTTGCTTGGAATATCAAGATCAAAACAAGACCGAAGTTTTTACCCAAAAATCAAATTTAAAACACATCTTTTAATTACTTTTTTATGATCAAAGCTAAAAGCGTTCCGATTCACCCCGTATTACGGTACCTTTATGTTCTGTTTTGCATCGCGCATTAGATTTACTGTTTCGTTTAAGCTTCTTGAACAATAAGGCATCAAGTTGTTAATTACGAAATTGCACGGTGTTTAAACTACGAGTGATTTTTCACTATGCCTTACTCATTGATAGGGCCATCGATGATTGGCATTTCAGGAAACAATTGTAAACAATGAAACAACCGCGTAGGTTTGACACTCAAGCAGGAACTGTCGGAAAGCTATTAGTTGCCAATAGTAGTTACATTCTGGCGAATGTTCGAGCTCAGGCTTATTTAGTATTTTAAAGACGGTAAGTTTGGTTTCCATGTTTATATTTTCTGTGATTCACTAGTTTTATCAAGCTGAAGGCGTGGAGTAATCGCCGATTACGTGATCGTAATCCGCGGAATCTAAAACATTTTTTTTCGTCATCGTAATCATAATCATAATTTGAAAATGCGACACTCATAATCGTGTAATCGTAATTATAATCAGGCATTTCTTGGGCAATCGTAATTGTAATCTTTCTTTCAATAATTGTAATTTAGCCGTGTAATCTGACTTTTCTCCAAATCATTTGACATATAATTATTTTTGTGATTTGAACTTTATTCGTCTTAGAGTGGCATTAATAAGGGAAGTTTTCATGCACTATTTTTTTTTTTTTAATTGAAAAAAATATAGTTTTTTTTTTCAAATTAGGCCTAAGTTGAGATAAAGGGCACATGTGAACACATTATGTAGGGGCAAATGCGAATAGTTCATCTGTGCCCCATAATGGTATTTCGTTATTTCAATTTCAAAAATTGTTGATTTTTTTATATATTGAATGGTCTAATTAAGAAATATTGAATAGTTAAAAGTGCCCATACTCAATATTTAATTAAAAGCAAAAAGAGTGGAAAGAAAAGAAAGTTTAACTTGCTAAACTGTTGAAAAAGGAACAGTTAGAAGTTGTTGTAAGTGACGCTGAGTCCGATATTAGTTTTGAAGACCGCAACTATTAAGAAATTTGTGGTGACGTCAACTTTGCACCAGAAAATTTAGCTATGAATGACTTTGTTCACGTAGAATTCACTAACAAACAGACAAAAATTTAGCTATGAATGACTTTGTTCACGTAGAATTCACTAACAAACAGACAAAAATTCACTATGAATGAAACAATAGAAATATGAATGTTTCCTAAAACAGATGATACATCGATGGTAAGCACTCTGATGATATTCTGCTAAAATTAAAACCACCTACAATTTTAGGTGGCACATGTCTAGCTGTATCTTCTGTTTCTTTTTCTGTAAAACTTGAAGGCTACAATGTGTTCGTTGAATTGAGTCAATTAATCATGTTGAAAAAATACCTTGATATTTTCTTTGTAAGTGTTTGTTAATGTGTAATAAGCAGTATACTTAAAATATGCTTAGGTGTATTTTATTTCCGTTAATGTATACGTGTTTATTTGTGCCCAGGTGTGTTTACAACTGCCCCCCTACTGGGGCAGATTGGAACAAAATTTAACACATTTTAGACTTTTTTTTTGGCTGGAATTCACTGTTGAAGAAGGGAGGTAACTGCATGAAAATATTTAGCAAATGTTTGATTTATCATGTATAGCACTTGTTTCTTTTATATCTCAAATTAATAATGAAAATATAAAAAAAATGTCATTTTTGTGCTCATGTGCCCTCCTTTCTCCTACTTCTCGAAATATCGCAAATAATATTCATTTTCTGAGAAGCATAGTGTCAAAAGACGGAGTCGAGAATGAAGGAAAGTCTTTTTTCCGCCGTGTTTTACAAATAGAAAGTAGAGTGTCTAACTAACAGAAATGAATTTTACTCAATCTTCCACGAAAACCCAGGTACTGTAAGAAAATTTCATTTTTTTAAAAGAATTTTGTTCTTCGCTGAAAACAGATTTGGTTTCCTATGCAAAATGACTGAGTATTGAGGAGTGTTTTTACTTCTTTTTAACCGACTTCGAAAAAGGAGGAGGTTCTCAATTCAAAGCGTATACTTTTTTTTTCGTTCGCACATAACATCTGATCTACTGAACCGATTTGGACAATTTTTTTTTAATCGATAGGAGATGGTGTAACTTATGTACCATGTACTCATATGACGATATTTGTTCACTAGAAAAAAAAGTTATGATCGAAAAACTAACATTTCATGTCATTTAAAACAATATTTGCTATCGTAAATTCTTACTTCAATGAGCGACGCGATGGTCAAGTGGTTATGCGCGTCAGGTTGAAGTTCTTGATGGAATGAGGTCGAGTCCAGGTCTGCAAGGATTTTTTTCGAATAGCTGCATGTTTTTTTTTAATGATGTTAATGATTGTAATGTCCTCTTGCAGGTACATCCTCCCATGGGAATGTGCCCCATATTTTTTTATGGTGCAAAATGACAGTTTTGGTCGGATCTTAGTTAAAATTGGCAATGGGGTCCTTCGATGCTGTAGAATTTTCTTATGGACGTTTGCGCCATTTTTGGGGGCTTTAAATCGATTGTGGCAATAAATGGTTTTTGATTTGCGGCACCTGTATTATTTTTTCAAAAATTATATACACAATCAATTATATTATGTTAATTTTTGTACCTTTATAAAATTTTGTATTTTATACCTTGCATTTACGTCAAATTCAAGGTAAAATTAAAAGTCAAAAATTCTGAAGATGATAAATATATGTTAAAAATTAAAGTAACTATTTTTTGTGATTTTCATATTGGTTGTGACCAAAAAACATCATTCCAAACAAATAAAATGTATCAAACACCATGAGTGTTGAGTTATTAGAAAAAATCTGCTGTGTAATGTTTTTTTGCACTGCAAGGGGGGGGGGGGTATGAACGACCATTAAAGTGACACACATTTTTAAAAAATAAGATTTTTTAAAAATGTGTGTCACTTTGTGGTGTTTGAAAAAAGCTAAAGAGTCCACTTTAGTTGAAAATTATTTTCCATGAAAGGCAAAAACTTGCACCAATTTTCCAAGTCTTACTCTAACTCCTTCTCCCACAATTCAAATTACTTACTTTTACTTTCAATTTTTAACCGACTTCAAAAAAGGAGGAGGTTCTCAATTCAAAGCGTATGTTTTTTTGTCTGTTTGTTCGCACATAACATCTGATCTACAGAACCGATTTGGAAGATTTTTTTTAAATCGATAGGAGATGGTTAATTTAGGTACCATGTATTCATATGACGATATTTGTTCACTAGGAAAAAAGTTATGATACTAAACACGAAAAACTAAAATTTCATGTTATTTAAAAACAATATGTGCTATGGTAATTTTTTACTTCAATGAGCGACCCGATGGTCAAGTGGTTAAAAGCGTCGGGTTGAAGTTCGTGATGGAATGAGATCGAGTCTGCAAGTTTTTTGAACAGCTGCATGTTTTTTTGACTATATTTTGATTATTTTAAGTGCATTTACACTAAAAAGAATGAAATAAAATATTTTTGGAAAAAAAAATAGAACCGACTTCAGTTGGAAATTGCTCTAAAAAGTAAAAAATAATTTTTTTCTTTGAACACCATCGAAACTACTTTTAAACATAAGTTTTGAAGTCGGCGCAAAAACGATAGGTAAAATGATATTTAACCATATTTTGCCAACATTTTTTCAAAGAAACCATTGAAAATCAAAAGCAGAATATTTGTACCATTACACGAATGTGTGGTAATCAATGAAATGAATCCATTAAAATTTATATTTATAGTTGAATTGTAGTTGCGTATGATTCTATACATTGTTTTGGCTCCGACTTCAAAACTTATGTTTAAAAGTAGTTTCGATGGTGTTCAAAGAAAAAAATTATTTTTTACTTTTTAGAGCAATTTCCAACTGAAGTCGGTTCTATTTTTTTTTCCAAAAATATTTTATTATGTAGTAAAGAAGCTATTGTGTAATCGAGAAAATAACTTTCAAATAATTTCGGCCTCAATTTTCATTTTGCTCACCTCCAATGAATGTTGATTAGTTTCTCGTGTTATTTGCACGTGCTAATGTAAGTATATGCAGCTCGTTTTTTTAAAAGGATTGTAGGGTAGACAGACCAGTGAATGAACACTTCCAGTTAATGAACACCTCGTAATTTTCTTTAAAAAAAAGTTTTTAAGCCATTTTTCTTAGATGAATCAGCAGCAGGCACGTCATTCTACACATTTCTAAAAAGAAAATGGCTAGAAAATGCTGCGTTTGTGTTTTGTTTGGGGTGTTCATTCAGTGGAACAGAGCACTTTTTCTTCTTTCAACCCCCCCAAAAACCTGATTCAGAACCATAAAAATGAACGCAATATTTTTTAATTACATACATCACCTAAAGTGTTTTTACTGTCATTTGACAAATGCTACAATTTTTAACGATGCTATTAATTTTTGAAACTTAAATTTCGCTTCTTAAGTGTTTATTCACTGATCGGCTTACCCTGCTTTTATTTGGGGACTTAACTATTTTTAAAAGGCATTTCAAATATGCAGATACTTACTTCCTTGCGAATAGAGGATGCTTCGACCATTTTTATCTCTATACGGCAGCAGTCCACAAATTTTCAGATCGAGAAGGCTCTCTATCGTTTCTATACCATTGTTTTGAAGAAAATGTCCCAATGTCTTTTGCAAACGAAGGTAGCATTTGATTTTTTCTTCACTTTTCTTGAGATTGAACTTTGCGCCTCGAAGGAATTGTAAGAGGAAGGCATTATCTGTGCGGATATCAATGTTTGTTTCTGAAATAAGTATTACAACACGTAAGAAATAAAGTTAAAGTCTGACCTTTTCGAAAATTTCATTTTTTAAAATTATATTGCAATAATTTATATCGTGACTGTTATTTGTTGTAGTGGCATTTAATAATATTATATCAAACGTGTGAAACATTAGCAAGTAAAAGAGAGGCAATTAATATGAAAACGCTATATTTTCGTTTAAATGACAAAAAAAGAAAAAAAAATGCGGACAAGTGTTTTGAGGTTGATAATGAAACTTTATCTTAACCCATTAATGCCTGACATTTTTTTTCCAAAGATATTTTGTATACTGGTTACAAACGGTGTTTAATGGACAGGAAAAATAATACAAAAAATATTATGTAAAAAATAATTGTTTTATTAAGGAAAGAAAAATCGTTCTTCAAAAGTTACGATAGACTCCAGAGGGTACATACTTGTTTTACTCAAATTTTTTTCTGCCTGTGATATAATATTTAAAAAGACATTTTGTAAGAAGAAATAAAATCAGCAATTAACATAAACTGGGAAGCTGGGAATAACTTTGAAAGCTTTTTTTCTTGAGATTGTGAACGATGTCATTCTTGATAAAGATCATATTAAAACTGCTACGGAACACACTTTACAATGGTTATGTGCCGCAATCTGTTAATAACGAATTGAAAGAACACCAAGGTACTAATTGAACACTATTATTTGGTTGAAATGTTTATTTTGGGGAAATTTATACCCTTTTTTGGACCGTCCTTTTAAAAGGACGCTAGGCATTAATGGGTTAAATGACTCTTTTCTTCTATAGTTTCTGCTTCTATAGCATAACTTTCCGCACTCAAAAAGAGTAACCCCAAAGCATGTGCATGCAAAATTGTTTCTTCAATTTATTCCATAAATGTTTCGTCGTTTGCTTATCGACTGATCAGAAACAAAGGATCTTTCTTATCCCTTGTTTTTGATTGTCAGTATCAGCCGTAGATTTTTGTCAAAACTAAAACTATCGCCAAAACGGACATAATCGAATTTGTCGAAAGTTTTGTGTTTGACGGAAATGGTTGACGGAGTAATGCTTATACACTGAAAGAAGAGTTGAAATTTACGTTTTAATTAGGGTAAGTGCTCCAGTAGTCGGCCACAATGACATAAAACTCCGCATTTTTAATTCAAAATCAGATATGACGCATTCAAACATTCATGTATCTATCCTCAATCATCAACCAGTGGCAATAAAGTTTTGGGTACTTTTTTTGAATTAGTAATGAGTCATTTCATTTTGAATGGTGTGCCCGTCATCCAAGATTGCGATTCTGCTTATTTTTCAGGTAAAATGATTCTGTGGTCGACTACTGGAGCATTTACTAGTGTTGACAACAGCTTGGATTTTAACATATTTTTTTTTTTTTAATTTTTAAAACAAGTAGGTGATTCACTATCAGAAAGGTTCATTCTTCAGTTTTACCTTGTTTTTGTTGCTGTATTGATAGCTGAAAGTTCTAGGTTAGCCAAGATCAACAAAAGATCTCTTAAATGGCCGACTACTGGTGCTTTTACCCTACCTTGTTGTGGGTGTTGCCACATGGTCACTGCCAACACATCTAAAAATAATTATTTTTCAAGTAAAAAACTTGTTTTTAGAAAATAGACTTTTAGACTTTACATAGTATGTAACATAGTGGTTGCTGACATTCAAATATATCAAAATTAAAAGTCAATACGAGTATATGTGTCAAAATGTAACACTCGTGCAAATGAATAGACTAGGAACTATGTCAGTTATAGCAGAATACTTAATATAACTGTTTAGCTCTTAAATAAACAAAGTGTAGCTACAGTTTGATTTAAAAAACCTATGAAAATATGCAAAAAATGTACAAAATAAAAACGGAAGACAAAAATCAAGAAAAACTAACATTTTCTAAATTAAATTTAAATTAAAAAATCAATGAGTGCAATTATTAAATCAAGTTAGGAATTAAACTCTTACTAAATTAAATTCTTAAATAACTAAGAAAAAATAAGGTGGGTATTAAAACAGTTGAATAATTTTTTTTTTAATTTAATATGTATCAAATCATTCGTGAATCGTATTTGTTATCAAAATGCATGAAAAGTCATAATAAATCATCTGAGAAAATTACTCAATTTGGCAGTTGATTTTCCAAAACAATTGAAATTTAACGCAAATTTTCTTTTCAGTTTCAGAATCCATTAACCTTGACTCGTAACTGAATCTAATAGATTAATCTATGTACCTTTAAGATAACTACGAAAAGTGATTGATGAATATAATGTTTTCGTTATCACTGAAGCAGAAAGTTTATAAAAACAAATATACTTTTGACTCTGTTCACAAACGGAAATTTTGGCATTTCACGTGCAATTTTATTTCCTTAAAAATACTGAGCGTGAAGGTGCATTTTAACTTGTTAAACGAAAAATGCATGAAATATGCCATCAATAATAATAATAATAATAGTAATAATTTACTTTTATTGTTTTTATCAACTATTTTTTATAAGTTATAATTTTTCGAATATTTTCAACAGGGAAACTTAAATGCTTGCATCTAATATTGCAATTGAATGGTTTTGGAGATGAAGGAGTTATGTGACAGAACCAGAATTGCGAGTAATTAAAGTTCGAAGTTTTATTGTTGCAGTTGTTGCATTTTTTTTTGTTTGGTTTGTCGTTTAGTGTCGTTAGTTGGTCTAATGACATTTTCTTTTTGATGTACCAAGTTTTATTTGCTTTCCTGTATCCATTGCTTGCCATTGTCCAGAGTGAATTTTCAAAAAAATGTAATATAGCCTCTATATCCTCTAAGCACATTATGTCATGTTAAAAAAAAACGACTTAATTACTCAACATTTTGCATTTATTTAATTTTAGATAACTAGAAAAAATTCTTTCCACTCACATTTTAATGCTTTTCCTTAGCGAGATGAACGGTTTATTACAATTCTTTTTAAGTAGTTCGTCATCTTCATGAATGAATTCTTTTTAAAACGTGTTACGTGGTATGGCTGGTTGCGCATGCGCATGCAGGGATGGGAAAAAATTTCGATTTGCATTTTGTCCCGCTGCTGTAATTCCCCTTCAAGGAGTACATTTATTTAGAGGAATATTTTTTTTATTTAATTTTTTTAAAGTGAAGGTAGTTATTGTTTAATAATACTTTCTACACGTACCAGGTAGCAGCGTTGTTTTGATATTGGTTTCTAAAAGTGGCACGCTATGGGTGCTTTTGTGATACACATTTCAATAGAACGCCATGCCGTTGATGTAAAGAACTTTTTTCTGAAGTAGCTGCAGAAAATAAAGCTTATTACATCGATTTAATAAAGCACGATTTTAATTAAAAGCAAAGGAACCAACTTTTTATGAAATCTTTTAGGTAAGCAAGACCCTCTTTAATGGAATCTTCTGTTTCATTGAGTTCTCTTTCAGCTTTTTTCTTCAATTCAGCAGGCAGAATTTCACACATTAACGGCAGGAAATTTTCTTGATTCTCCATTTCTGAACTTAATGGACGAATCTAAGTAATCTAAAAAAAGAAAAAACAAAGAAAGTTGTACAGTAGGATTTCAATTTTGTCTGGCATGGTTACACGTTGAACCATTTCGTCGCCAATGCTGGTAACCTTACTGGACCATTAAACCAGTAAAACTTTCATAGTTTGACACGACAAAAAAAAAAAAAAAAAAAATCGATTAATTTGTATTTTCAGTTCTATTGGATGACATGTATTTTTGGTTCCTATGACAAAGTAAGAAATGATAGCACAGAGTAGCGTGTAGAAATAGTCGACATACAGAGGCATAAAAGCACACAAAAGCAAACCAGGATCGTAGCAGAAGACACAAAATGGGTACCAATTGCTGAGGAAAGTTACAGAACTTATAAGAAACAATACAGTACAAATTTAATTTGGAAATGTTATGAAATACGGAAGTCGTTACACTTTACAGAGCTTATGAAGTATGATAAACTGATTATTCCATACATCAAATTTAAGAAAAAGGTGCCAAAAGGACTTTGGTATGAATTCCTGACGGTTTTTTGAAAACTGATCACAGAACTAGTTGATGATCACTCATCCTTGAAATATACCAGGATAGCAATGCACCGTTCAAGAGCAATGATTTTTTGACTGTTAACATTTTGCTATTACGCTTTTTTAACAGTTTGATACATTTATTTGACATGTTATTTCACTTTTGAAAGTTTTTTATAGTCTATTTTATTTACTTAACGAATTATTTTACATTTCGATGAAACTTTCAAACTTATTGAACATGTGTGATATGAAAATCCATTGAAAAAAATAATGCATCGTAAAATACGTAGTTTTTATGTAACTTTGACCAAACATAGCAAAAAATACTGAGGTTGTCTTTCAGTTCTAGTATATAGGTAACTGGGAAATCGAAGGTTTCCCATTGTGATAAATTTCCTGTATCGCCAATGTACAGCAATGTCTATATAATGGCTATCTCCTACACTCTAGTCAAAGTAGAATAGCTATAATGCATCAGCTTGATAATGTTACGTACATTTCGTTCTTTTTTTCCCTACATGTCTCTAAAAGATTATCGGTGAAACGAAAACAAAATTAAATAATTTTTGTTTAAAGCAAATATAATAAACTCTATTAGCATTGTAAATTTCAGTCATAATCATCGAAAATTTCTCCTGAATTTGGATTATGTAAGAAAATTCAAGTACACTGCTTTTTAATTAGTTCTTTGATATTCCATATCATTAAACTTTCTGAATTAAAAAAAAAACATAGCTCAGACTATACTATTCTACTTTTTGAATAAAAAAAAAGGATGAAATAATTTTGAATCACTCAAGCGTGAAATATGGCGAGGAGAAACTCATCCTTTAAGAAAATCAATCTTCAAAATATTTTTGACAATTCATTTAATTCCGTGCTATTCCATAAGTCATCTTTCAAAACTTAAGTTACATTCTAAATCGCACACATTGAGTTTAAGATTACACATTTGAGAGATTTTAGTTAAATAGGGAAATTAGCTGCATTAAAAGGTCTCGAGTAATTTTCAAAGATTCTCCCTTTGAGGTCTTAGGGAAAGAACTTCAAATGAAACCCCTGGTGTATTACGTCTTCTTACAAAGTTTCCAATTCAGAAGCACTTTAGTTTTAAATTAAAGTTTGTTGTATGATCTTTGGAATTACGTATTTCGGCACAGATAAGCTCTAACTTTGTAATTACATTTATGGTGCATTTTGAAATTGCATCAATTATGTTCTACAGTAGTTTGTATAAATTGGCTCATTCAGTCTAACTAAATTAGTTTTAAACATTTATGTTGCTGTTTTTGTGCTCTTAATTTAAGTTTTTTATATTAACTCCTATGAATTACTTTTTTCAATTTTTTAAGTATGATGCTTAGCTGTTTTATTAAAATTCATCTTTGCATCGTAAATGAGTTTTAGAATCGATTCCTTTATGGTAAAAAAAAAAAAAAACACTTCATCTTGAGACTTCGAATAAACATAATATTTCAATTTCAATTATTTCTGATTACCAGTGATACGGCCGATGGAACAAGTCGAACTTAGTTTTCAAGCCGTAATTTTTTAAGCTATCGAGAATTAAAAAGTACCGTAAAATGGGGTGTATAGGAACAGCGGGGTCAATCGGAACAAAACTTCCCGACCGTACAAAGAAATTCTTCATAAATATACTATTGACTATTTTTCGCCATGAATTTTTTTTTAGAAAGGTAAGATCATAGGAAGTAGGAAAAAATTACTTTTGTCAATCTGGCAACGCTACTGGCTTCTAAAGAGGGCTGCACGTTGAATGCTAGAAAACATCACATTTTCATAGACTGCAAAACTTCATATGCAAGAACAAATCTTCTTATATTTAAAAACTATGAGTGGTATGTTTCAATTACACACGTATCTGAACAACAGAATACCACATTAGAATTTACATTTTTTATCAATTGTGTCATAAAAGTGAAGAATTCTGAAAAATGCCATAGGAAAAAAATTTGCGGGGTGAATCGGAACACTTAGTTATGTTGTTCCAATTCAAACTTATTTGAAGGAAACTGTTTGAAAAATCAAGATTCTAACCCTAATTCTTCTAATCAAGACAAGGACAAGGATTTATTACTGTTTATCCCTTCTCGTGAGCAACTAGATCTTAGAATGACAAAAGTTGCAGATTTCAAAAGATTTTTTCTCCAGGAAACTTCTTTTTACTTAAAATAAAAGGGGGAAAGTCACATAGACTTTATGTAGTAAACGTCCAGCACACAGACAGTGATGAATAAGCGAAAAAATCTTTCAGGACAATCCCCGAAACCCAGAAATTTCAAAAAACTAAAGAAAATGTAGAGTTCATCCTAGGAGATGTTATGAAAAAACTTAAGCCAAGTCACAATTGCTAGTTTTAAGGACAAGTACATATTTGTGGACGACATGAGTGACTTCCATTCATGTTAAATCTTTGTATTTCAATTCAAAAGTATTTCTTAAAATTACTTTTCATTTTTCATAAGTTCAAAATTATTTTGAATTTTCAAATTATAAACGTTTACTGGTACTGAAATTATACATTTATTTGACAGTAATTATCTGTTCTTATTCTCCCCCATCAATATTACTCATGTTTGTGAGACCTATTGCAGATTAAATTGAAAAAAATAAAAATTTTAACAAGTGTTCCGATTGACCCCTATCAGCGGGGTGATTCGGAACACCTATAATTTGCTATATATTTTAGTAGTAATTGTTCAAAATCTTTTGTTTTTGCTTGGAATATCAAAAGTAAAGCAAGACCGAAGTTTTTGTCCAAAAAATAAAATTAAAAAAAAATCTTTTAACTGCTTTTTTTACAATCAAAGCTGAAAAGTGTTCCGATTAACCCCATTTTACGGTAATTTAAAACTTCAGTTATCCATGTAATTACAAATTTCTCAAAAAGTACCTTACTTATAAAGAACCTTATAACAGTTCATGCTTTCATAGCAATGTCAGATTTCAGGTATTTTTCTATTAATTTCAATGATATGCCTTTAAAAGTTAAGGTACAACATGCTTTCCGAAGCACAACAGAAAACTAGCAGTAGCAAAACAATTTATAGTTCATATGAATTACAGTAACAAACTTGAACCAAAACCTATTAAAAAACGATAACTACCACTTTTATTTTATAGAAAAGAACAGGTAAAATGAGTGAGAGATATGTTATTTGCAATGACGAATTGCGATATGAGTGGTGTGTGTGTGTGTGTGCTCCTTCTCCACCATGCCCTGTATTATGGTGAAAGAGCAGGGGCCGGTGGACGTCTCGGGAGGTGGCGCAGCGGGACTTCCTGTTTCAGACTTCGAGTTCAATTTGAAAAAGGGACAACACGACGTTTGAGGTTCAAAAAAGAAATTAAATAGCAATTTGTCACAGCTCAAAAAAAAAAAAAAAAAAAAAAAGACACAAATAAAATAAATGAACCAAAAAAAAAAAAAACCATGACGCAAATAAAATAAATAAAAAACCCTATTTAATCATCGGGACATTTTGTCTCTGAGACATTCAAAATATTTTTTTTTTAAATAAAGAAATTAAAAAAAAAGTTCACATGGGGGGTGGGGGGGGGTCTATTTTTAACAGGTTAGCTTATTCTTTGAAATTATAATTTGTTCTTGTTTCAAAGCAACCAGATTTACTAACTGTACCTATTGAGGCGTACCTATTGATAAACCACCTTTCCTTTAATTGCGATAAAAATCTTATTTTAATTTTAGTGCACCATAAAAGATATATTTTGTTCGATTAGTTTGTTCACTTTATGAAATTATTATTGGTTTTCAATTCCTAGACAAGAACCAAACTTATTACCCTGCTTCGACGTTTATCTAATGACATTGTCAAAGCATTTACGGTTGAGTATTGATAACTCGAAGCCTTTTAACTCGAATATTCCTTCATCGTGTTCATTGAGTTTCCAGATTCTTGACAAGGATGTGGGAACTTCCCATAACTCGAACTTACAATTACTCGAATCTTTCAGCCGGTCCCTTGGAACTCGACTGTATATGAAGACCAGTACTCGAGAATAAATTTAAATGAAATCCAAAGTCTTCGTTGCTGCAGATAACAGGTTATGCAGATTAATCAGATAACAAGCAAAACTTCCGCATCAATACATTTTTTAAAGTTTTGTTTTATTCATTTGTAGTTCAGGGTCATTTTTTATCTTAAAAATAATACTTTCTTTTATCTTGTGTGCACATTCAGCTCCCCGAGTTATGAAAAAATTTCATAACAAATACTCGTAGAATACGCATGGCTGTCTTTGTTGTTGTGATACTGGGAAGAAACGTGTAAAACGAATAATTACTCAACATCTACTGATGTTTTTTATGGTTAAATTTTTAGTAAGTAGCTTCATCTCTTGTTGTTATTTACTAATTTATTTATTTATTTATTTACTTATCTTAACAATTGTTTTCAGTAAAATTGTATTTTTAAAGGATTTACCTTTTCAAGCCTTACAACAGTGGTTCAACAACTTTTCAATAGTCAAGATCCAATTTTGAATCACAGTTTTCATCTACAAAATTAATTAATTTTCAGTGTTGATGTTAAATTTGCACTACCACTTTTACTTAAAATCTTCGCTTAAACAGTAGAAATTTGTGTGTGTGTGTGTTGATTCTAAATATTAGATTTCCATTGCTTTCACTGAATAGTAGTTTTGTTCAATATTTTCTTAACTTTTATCCTAAATGATTGATCATACATTCTGTCATAAAACCTTAATTGTGTGTCATAATGTGTGTCATAAATGTGTGTCATAAAAGTGTTAAAACGTACGTTTTATGATTATGAGTTTAAGTTTCACAAAACTAGGTATTTATTTAAGCTCAACTGGACTGCTTTCATGTAAATATAAATTTAAATGCCATTAACAAAGCATCGGAATTTTACTAGTGAAACTAACAATGCTATTATATAAAATGCTGAAAACAAACAGATGATCCGATAAAGATGTAGCATTGGTTGGTATTTGTAAGGTAATTATTAAAATCATAAATACACTGATACAATCCTTTTCAGAAGTTTAGTATGTTACTATTAAAGTACGTTAACTGACAGAATACTTTTTATTACACCAAAAATTTTTATTTTGATTTTCTTTCAGAAAGTTGATAATTTTTCAGTATCATATTTTTCCATTATACTCAAGCTTCACCTTTACAAGTATCACGGGGTAATAAGGGAAAATATTTTCAAATACTTATTAATAACTTTTAAATCTTTTAAGTATTCTTTGAACAAGAAACCGAGTTAACTAATTTTTTATTAACAAAAAATGACAGTTTTTTGTAACATTGCTCTTTAATGTTGCATGAAAGTGTGCTCCTCAACATAAAGACAAACACTTCAAAATTTGCGTAAAAACTGAATGATATAGTAAAATTACTCCTGAAAGCTGACGTTCACGCAGAACTATTACTACTACGAAGAACTAAATCCAGGTACTTTGAGATTGCAATCCAAAAACATGACTTCGGGATTTTCAGGTAGACTATTTCTTGCAGATTCATATGTACTTCCTTTTACATTAAATACTCCTCCATTTTATTTCAGTATTTCAATTATTTGGTTTTTAAAAATTTAATGCTCATTCTTTAAGTTTTTTTAAGACAAAAAATGATCGTTGACGTTTTGTTAATTTTATTTTTTGTTCTAAATAAGTATACGCATTTTCAATGTTGAAACATGTTTTTATGTTTATAATTTTCTTCTACGCCTTTTTGGTGCTTTAGAAATACGTTTTAATTTTCATAAAGAGTAAGTCTAGGATTAAGTTTTTACTAACAACAAAATAAGTAGTTACTAAGTTAAAAGTGTCAGCTAAATACAGGCAACTAACTACATATATATTTTTTTATGTCTAATTACCATAATATCTCTTTACTGACTGTTTTTATGAAAATGTAGTTTCTTTTGAATTTTTCTTTTTATTCTTACTGAAAAATTAACAAATTACATATAGGTCAATTCAATAGTAACTTACTAACAACTAGAGAAGGAAAAATGACCTTGCTGATTTTAAAAAGCTTTAATATTCATTTAAATTGAGGTTATACATTTTATATGATGGCTGAAAGAACGTACAGGTAGTTATTTTCTGCAAAATATTCAATATCATTTATTATAAACAACAAAAAGTCACCGCAACAGACAAACACAGATTTATAATAATTTCATTTTACCTTTATTTTTATGCCTATTACGTAGAAAATAACAAATAATTCTCGCTGGAAAATGTAAACGCGAAAGAGTTGTAAAAGAATTCCCTCACAAAATTTGCTTGATGCCATCTAGTAAATACAGTCGACGCTCGTTATAACGACCACTCGTTACAAAGACCATCCTAATATAACTAACTACCTGTAAATAAAACCCTAACTGTATCCCAATATACTTCATGTTCTACCTCTTATAGCGACCATTCGCTATGAAGACCGTTTTGTGTAGGACGGAGATGGTCGTTATATCGAATGTCGACTGTATAACGTAAAGGCAATTTTCATGTGTAACAGATTTAAGTTTTGTCCAAAACAAACAAACAATGAATTAATTGTTTCATACGAAATTTTACCGTTTTTTAAATTTTAACTCACTGCGGTACAATGAAACGCATATACCCAGGTAGCACAAAAAACGTTTTAACGTTTTATAAACGTTTTTAATCCGTTGTCACAACGTTAATATCCATTTTACAACCTTTAAAAAACGAAGTGTGCTACTTGGGATAGCTTATGTACTATAATTTAATAACGTTCCACCTGCGACACATAGTCTGCATGTCTCCCTCCAAGTTTTCTAATTAAATCGGAAAAAGGTAACATTAGCTTAAAAATGATCATCAGTTAATTACAAAACTAGCAATTAGTAATTAATCGCTGATAGAAAACTATAATGTTGTCTTTCAGTTGGAGCAATTCGATAGAAAAGACACGAAAACTGCCAAATATATCAAAATCTTACCTTTGGTGATCCATCCACATAAGAAGAGTTGCGATGTATTCTGATTGAGCACAATAAAATATAAGAAAAATACTGTTTTGAAACTAAAGCTAGTTACGCTGACTATTCTATGTTTAATCCTTACCGATCAACAACCTTTACAGACTAGATAAAAGTTAAACTATGTATCCCATCACATATGGTTGCCGTATGTGGTTTCCTTGTACCATACTTCATAAGTTGAAAACATGATTACTTGATATCAAGCATGAATTTCGCTCTAACAAAAGGAAAATGCGCGCTTCCATTGATACAAATCTATCTTTTGTTTCCCTTGTTTTGTCTTTTGCCAAGGTCAGCTATGAAAAATGGTCATTGGCTTTACAATAGTTAATTTAATGAGAAATTATTTCAACCGACATATGCATTCGAAAATTCTTTAACTATTTCAATTGAAATTTATCATAATTCTTAACCGACCTTACAGTTCTTCACAAGATATCACGTTCATTTAACATAGTGATTTTACAGAACGCCTCATCCGTCACAATATGTTTGTTGTTTAAAGCATTTAATTATGTACTTCACATTTTTACGGCACTAATGGTAGTGACATTTTACTATCGATTTGTTTTATAATCATAGGGAGGATGGATTCATTTTGCTCGAGCTTTGAACTTTGGATATGCTTATGTATTGTCAGCGTTTTTTTGTTAAATTTATTTATTTATTTATTTTTTATAGCTAGATTTGTCTGAACAGCAGTTTAGAAGTCGTTTTTTAGACCAGTTTTGAAGTAGGATAAAAAATACAAAAGCAGGAATCATTTACTAAATTAACATTCAAGTATCGTTTTGAAATTTTGTGGATTAGAGATCACAAGTAGTTAAATTGGTCTCAAACTAGGGGATTAGAGAAGATGCAGGAAAAAAAACTCGTTTTCACTCACGGCGACGAAATTTGAATCCACTAGGTAAAATATTTCAAATTTAAATTATTATTATTATTACTTGTTTTTATTGATCGTTTTTGTCAAAAACGAAGAAAATATTTTACATTTATTACCTTAAAAAGTTTTAACATTTCAACGATATTACGATTGTTTCTATTTATATTTCTGGCCTTGGCAACAGAAAGCGTAGCTGATGATCGCTGATGATTCCAAACGAAAACTTTGACATTTTTAACCGTAATTCCTCTAGAAAGTTTTGCCTTTTAGCGAGATTGTGTTTTTTAAAGTAGGTTGAAAAATTCTTTCTAGGCAAGAAAATGGAATTACCTCGTGAATATTTTTGTGCGACTATTTTTCCTTGTTTTCCACATGGATTATTAAGACAACTGTGTATCGATGAATTTAATTATTTATGAAGTGTTGCAACACCATCTTATTTCAATGTAAAAAACTTGAATAACCAATTAAATCTTGGTCGACGTTTGCTTCAGGGCAAACTTCATGAAGGTGGTAAAAAATCAGTAGTTGTGCCAGAAAATATCAGTACTG
The DNA here is from genome assembly GCA_038373865.1 of Uloborus plumipes. Taxonomy (NCBI): domain Eukaryota; kingdom Metazoa; phylum Arthropoda; class Arachnida; order Araneae; family Uloboridae; genus Uloborus; species Uloborus plumipes. Next base: position 34,870 of record JAXGGA010010238.1, read on the forward strand.
CAGTGAACTGATAAAGCATGATCTTCGTATGATATACTGTGAGATTGAGGCTTTTTGGAGAATTAGTATGACGAGCATCAATAAAATATTACATATACATTTGACCGAAAAAATTGTTCGAGTTGATTCGCTCAGAATCTGGAAAAAGCTTAAAAGAAGGCTCGTGTAAACTAGTGTGTGGAAATGCTAAAAAAAGAAAAAGTGTACTGTATAGTGCAATAAAGGCAACGTGTAACATCTATACAGGTGACGAACCATGGATAGATGCACATTAGAACCATAAGTAAACCACTATTGAAGATATTTTGTTTTCCAAGATAAATAAATCCAACAAAAGTTATTCGTGGGAGAAGTACATCGAAATAAATGGTTGCCTGTGTTTTTTAGCAATAACCAGTAACGTGGCGACATTGGAGTTATAGGAATACAGGAATGTCCATTCTGGATGACTTATTTGTTGGAAGACATTGTAGAAGTTGGTAAAAAACAGAAGATGAGGCGAATCTATCTTTATCACGGCAAAGCGAGCTCCCGTGTATTGCACCAAACAGAGGACCGGTCAAAACATCGAGTTAATAGGTCAAGTTTTGTACAGGATTGGCTAGTCACCCAAAGATTTGTTTTTTTTTTAATTTATAAAAATGAAAAAGAAATCACGTGATCAACTATTTTCGACACCAGAAAATGCGATTGATGATTTTAAAATGCATATTTTTGAGTATTTGAAACTGAGTGGAAAAAATGCCTCAAAAAATTGTCAACAGTCATAAAAAGTATATCAGTCTTCTCGTAAAATTGTTTTAAAAACAGAAAAACCAATTTGGGGCGAAAATATTTGCTTTTTCTTTATTGGGCCAGAAATATAAATACCAACCTGCGTAGAACGTCAAATGCAAACATTTAAGTTTAATTATTATACTAAAGAGTAGATCTTTGCAGAAAATCAACGATTCTTTTTTTCGCAATTTCGATTTTGAAATTAAATTGAATGCTCAAAGAAAAAAAAATAGAGAGATACTTGACATTTTTGTGTTTTTCAAACGGTATGAGCAATACAGATTTTCATAGACAAACTCAACTGAAAACAAACGCGTGATTTGAAGTGATTCAAATAAAAAAAGGTCCATGGTCTATTCAAAATCTAGGTTCAATTCCGAAAGAACAAGCAAGAGTACCGAATTATCTTTTTATTTTGAAAATCAATTACTTTAGTATCTAATCAGTAATGAGGAAATTAACGTAAGCATGGCTCAATGTCAAGAGCAATGGTTGTTTTATCCTTGCCTCCCTACTCTAGCAGCATACAAGTTCGTAGGGGATAGTAATTAAGAAAAATCAGGTCTATGTTGTATGTGAATATTATAATGTATGATGTTAAATGAAAATTACAATCGGCTATTAAACAAATCCGAGAAAAGTTTGTAATTAATATTTGTATCTGTAACCAATACTAAAATAACTTGACTACTTGAAGAAATTACGTGAGTAACCTCGCAGAAGCAGAGTACTTATTTGCTTTAACATGAATGTCTAAGTTGGAGGATAATAGCTGATGTAATATATTAGTTAAGGATTCCGGGCTGTTGTGCCATGGTCTGAATGGCTTTAATCCATACGTTTCGATCGCAACTGCGGCGGTCATTTTCAGTGGGTGTCGTTGATTAATTTGGCGACTGATGCGAAATTTCGAACTGCTGCAAGCTGCTTCGAACTGCTTTTTCGCATCAGTCGCCAAATTAATCAACGACACCCACTGAAGATGACCGCCGCAGTTGCGATCGAAACGTATGGATTAAAGCCATTCAGACCACGGCACAACATCCCGGAATCCTTAACTAATATTTACACCGGCCGTGAAAGCATTCATTCTTACAAATCTGATGTAATGTTTGAAATTTTACTGGTGTCCTCTTCAATGGGAAAAACTACATTTAGCCCTGTATCCTCAATTGGAAGCTTTGGATTTAATTCTTTCAGAGATAATAAGTTTCTTTGTATCTGTGTCCGATTTCAAAACGAGGAAATTATAAAAATTACGTCTCATTATAAGATTAAAATAAAACAATAATTGCTTTCCTCTGTTCGAAAACAACAAAGAAAAAGCTTCGTTGCTGAATTCAGTAAAAGTGAGTGAAGCGTATAATGTTGGGGTCAAGCCAGAAAGACGTCATGCATAATACGCGTTATGACGATGATAGCTTTTGTTGCCGTGAATCTAATGATCGCTCGATTAAACCAGCAGACATTGACGGGAAAGAATTTAAAGAAAAAGTGAGAACATTGAAATTAAGTGTTGTTTCTATTTCACACAGGTGAAATAGGAATGTATATGCAGTTTTTTTGTAACAGTAATTATTAATTTTCTTATTATATCGCCTCCGTGATATTAAGCCCATCTCCGTGACTATGGATTTTCATATTTTTATTTGTAAGTAAAATAATTGGAATTTAAAAAGGCCACTGTTTATGGTCACTTTTAGTAAGTACGTTTAATGTAAAAATGAAAAGAGCAAATTATATAACGCTTTGAAACAGAAAGGTATTTTGTTTCACCAAGTCTCTCTCTTTCTCACACACACACACACACACATACACACACACACACACACACACACACACACACACACACACACACACACACACACACACACACACACACACACACACACACACACACACACACACACACACACACACACACACACACACACACACACTCACACACACACAGTGGGGGGGGGGGTATTCCATGTTGCATGGGGGTAACCAATCACATCGCTGATCTTCAATGAAGAATAGTGTTTTGACCGAATCTCACTTGCAGAATGGCATTTGTCATTTAACTTGGTTATGATTTGCAAAACTAAATATCCTGAAAATAATACAAAGGTTTGAGACACTAGAGAGTAAAAAAGCTTCAGGATATATGTTTATACAGTAAGAACGTACAGGTAGTTATCAAAATAATGGAAACACTTGAGATTCATAGGAAAAATCTACCGTTCATCGCAAAATAAGCGATCAATTATTCTTTAACTTTAGTCATACAAAATATAGACTTCACCGGACATTTCCACCTTAAAATTAAATCACTCATGCATTTGGGGGACGACAAAAAGGGGGGTCGGAAGAAAAACCGCTTTTTGAACATAACTCTTCGAAAATAGCTCGGAATAAGCTATAAATTTCAGTAATTAATTAGCATACTATGTATAAATACTGTACAAATTTTCATGAACGTACTACTTTTCTTCCGAAGATATGAAACATTTTTTAAAAAACGGCAATTTTATTTGAAGGGTTTTTGCTCATAACACGCAGAGTTTTTGATCAAACCTTATCAAAACTTCAGGAAAGATGACAAAATACAAGAAAAAGAACATACTAAAACGGAAAATAAAAATATTAAAAATCCGATGAGATATGAACGTTAAAAGGAAATATTTTTTCACGGAGCATGCGCGAACAACAGAAATTTATAACTACAAAAATATTGTACCCTGTTTTATACTGCATCTTATAAAAAAAGTTTCAGTTGAATAACATTAAAATTGAAAAAGATATCAGCGATCTAGTGAGCTGTATTTCATTCATTCGCAGACAATACATAAGTAGTGAGGGACTGTCCACAAAAAACTATTTTTAAATTAAAGGTGATGATTGCGTCATCGTTCAAAACCAACGTTTCAGGGGGTGTTCGAATACTTTTTGCCACCTACTTTTTGCCGAATAGGCGAAATGTGACTTCTATGCCGATTATAAATTTTCAAACTGTGTACAATTTAACATTGAAAAAAATGCTCGATTGTCACCACACTATTTGTGAACAATCCCCCGCCATTTATGTACTGTCTGCGAATGAATGAATTACAGCTCACTAGATCGCTGATATCTTTTTCAATTTTTACGATATTCAACAGGAACTTTTTTTATAAGATGCAGTATAAACCAGGCTACAATATTTTTGTAGTTATAAATTTTTGTCGCTCGCGCATGCATCGTGAAAAAATATTTTCTTTTAACGTTCATATCTCATCGGATTTTTAATATTTTTATTTACCGTTTTAGTATGTTCTTTCTCTTGTATTTTGTCATCTTTCTTGAAGTTTTGATAAGGTTTGATTAAAAACTCTGCGTGTTATGAGCCAAAACCCGTCAAATAAAATTGCCGTTTTTAAAAAAATGTTTCATATATTCGGAAGTATAAGTAGTACGTTCATAAAAAATTTGTACCGTAATTATGCATAGTATGCTAATTAATTACTGAACTTTATAGCTTATTCCGAGCTTTTTTCGAAGAGTTATGTTCAAAAAGCGGTTTTTCTTCCGACCTCCCTTTTTGTCGTCCCCCAAATGCATGAGTGATTTAATTTCAATGTGGAAATGTCCGGTGAAGTCTATATCTTGTATGACTAAAGTTAAAGAACAATTGATCGCTTATTTTGCGATGAACGGTAGATTTTTCTTATGAATCTCAAGTGTTCCCATTATTTTGATAACTACCTGTACGTAAACGTACCCCGATGTTAATGCGTAAACGTGACCCGTCGCATTGTTCGGATTCAATTTTAACGTACGGCGAAATACAATGACATTGTTTTCATACAAATACAGTTCTCGAAAAAGATAAAATTCTGCTAATGTTCATCATTTGTTAATTCTGAACTAAGTATTTCAGTTCACAATAAGCTTCAATAAGTTCAAAGCAAAATTTACTCAACTTGGCAGAAAACAGGTTATATCTTCTCCGAATGCTAGATCGAAGCTCAACGGGCTCTGAAAATACCTTGTGAGAATACTTGGCTAGAGAGCAGCATCAATCTCATAACTGGTGGCACACCAGTTTTTACTCGTTTCGAAAAAAGTGCTCTGCGTAAACATGCCCTGCCAACCCTATATATTCTCTTTTTAAATATAGGCTAATACATTAAGCTTATATTAAGCCAATACATTAAGATTAACTTAATGTGAAAAATGACCTATTTCACCCCATGCCATACCCTAATAAATTAGTTTTTGCTGTTTTCACTTCAACATTTTAGAAAATTATTCTTTAAAATGTGCTCTAAATAGAAGGTTAGAAAATAAGTGTGCACTTCCATTTAATTTTCTTTAAATTAAAAGTTTTTATGATGAATATACTCAAGCTTCTATCAAGGAAAACATTAAATCGCTGATATATGCGGCTTTAAAGTAGAAGTTGCCACTTATTTTGTACATTAAATGATGACTGGAGTCAATAACACACAAAACTGGCAGAATCCGAAAGGAAATATTATTTGCATCTTTTTTAGAGTTTTTTTTAGAGCTAAAATATTTTATCCCATGACCTATTTTACCCCTCTTGACCATAGTGAAATGTAAACGATGAGTCGGAGTTGCAAATGAGGATTATTTGAATTTGCAAGGCATAGAAAAAAGTCGTACATTATACATTAAGTTAACTAGAAATACATAATTTACAAACTATTTTGAGAAAATTTTTCTTTTTTAATGTATGAAACATTGAAGTACAGGTAATGTGGTTTGGTTTCCAAAAGGCAAGTTTCTATTTGCTTTAATAAATAGCTAAAATACTGAAAATAATTTTGGAAACACTAGTAAAGCATAAACTTGCACTGGAGAAAAATAAATGGTTTCTCTTAACTCACTTGAATAAATATGAAATAGTATTAATAAGCAAATTTAAAATATGGAGCTCTTTCCTGCATTGTTTTGGTTTCGGTGATGCCTTGAATCTTAATTCATTTAAATATAAGCAGAAGCATTCATTTTCTTTGCATTCTTTATTTTGCGTTTAAAAGACCTTCAGGTTCTTCAAATGGCAGATAGTTTATTCTCTTTTTCTTTTTTTTTTTTTTTTTATTAATTTTTGTTTTTTTCATTGAGAAATTCCGTCAGATTAATACATCTAATAATCGTAGAGATCGAAATCATCTTAATGGGTTCGATGCCACTATTAAAGCACCGTCATTTCCTTCAATTAAATAAGTTTCCTTGAGACTCCAATAAACGTGACCCTACATTTTTAATAATAAGTTTCTTTATTTTCACGTGTCATTGCGTTGGTGCATGCTGTCGTGACGAAGGTAAGACTTTATAATTTCAATCTATGGTATTAGGCTTCTTACTATTGAAGGAGACTTCGTTTAAAGTTAGATCTGAATAAAGTAGTTAGTAAAGAATTCTAACTTTAAACCCTTCGTCTAAAGTTAGAATGTTCGAGAGAATTATAACGAATTTAACTTAAAATGATTCTTCACGGTATTTAGCTCGTTAATTGCAAAATTGTAATAAACGAGTCAGTCCAACTTTTTTAGCAGATTTGGACTTTAAGTGTTACTATTTTTTTTCTAACCGTTTTTTTTTCACAAAAATTGCATAATAATGCAACTTAAAGTGTAAAGATACGGTAGTAGAAGCAAGTATTTTATTTCATGCAGTTAAGTCATTGAAAGATGTGTAGATGGTATAACTAATAACCTCTATTACTGAAAAAGAAATCTGGTATTTAATAGCTTATAACATAAAACAGCTAGTTTTAATATTCTAGCCAGTCTTAATAGGTACCCATAGTCTGGTTACTGATGCCTGTTGATAGAAATAAATAAAAATTAAATGGTTTGTAAACCTGTAACCTATAGGTTATTCCATATAAAATCAACAAATAAGCCGTGCCGCACCATTTTTGATTTTCATCAAATTTTGTAGATAATATGCACCAATATTCTGTACTTCCAAACTGTTTTATTTTTTTCTCCGAAAAAATTTTATTCTCCAGATGAAATAATGCATGAAAGACTGACAGTGGGGTTCTATTTTTTTTTCCTCTTATACCTAACTATAGATACTAGAAGCACAAAAAAATATAAGATAATACCGGTATTCCTTCATTATGAAAAAAATGCTTGAACTTGAGAAAAAATTAAAAATGGCCTTTTGCACTCCCCAAAAACGGTCTGTGGAACAGGTAGTAAAAATGTGCAAATGCATGGAGTAAGAAGGTGTTACATTGCCTCTTAAAACAAAACAAAAACTGTCTTTTTATTCCAAGGCATTAAAGAGATATAAGCCTTCAAAATAATACAATAATAACTCTTGCAGACAACTCAAAACAGGTTAAGTAGACTATAATTACCTTATAAAATTCCACTTAACCAAATTTTATTGAAATATATTTTCAAAATATTATTTTACACAACAAATGGCATCCAGTTATAGATACTAGAAGCACAGAAAAAAGTAAACTGATACCGGTAGTCCTTCATTATGAAAAAATTGCTTAACTTGAGAAAGAATGAAAAATGACCTTTTTCACTCCCCAAAAACGGCCTGTGGAACAAATAGTAAAAATTTGCAAATGCATGGAGTACGAAGGTGTCCTTTCCCTTTTTTTGGATCCATGTCAGACTGTCGCCTTACTTCTTCCTGTGGATCAGAAAAGGTGTTGTATTTCCCTTTGAAACGAAACAAAAACTTTCTTATTATTTCTAGGCATCAAAGAGATATAAGATTCTGAAAATTGAAAATTCATGCAAGATTTTTTTGGCATAAATTAAAGCAATTAAGATAAATAAAATATTTTTATGCAATAACTCAAAAAATATGTATCATTAAATATGTAATTCAAAATATATCGCAAAATGGCAGTAATTTATTTGTGACGTTGAAATATCTGAAAAAGTTGTACTTCAAGCGTTTTTTAGTTTTTTTCTGGGATTAGAGTTTTCTTTTAATTTGCAATGAATGTACAACTTAACGTTATGAAGATAAACTCTAACAAATAATCAATTAACAAAAATCCCTTTTAGTTGTAGCTGTTTTAAAAAGGATATAGAAATTTCGGGTTTTGTAAAAATTTTGTACAATAGAGAAAATATTGTTAAAAATCAGAATGCACTAAACCTAAAAAGTGAAAGATTATATTTGCTTTGCATATGGTAAAGCAAGGTGACTGGGGAAGTAGTTGATCTGAAGACTTGTAATTATAACGAAAACTTCTGAAGTCAATATTTCAATCCCCAATGTCTTGGCCTTGAAACAGCGACAGTCTGACATGGATCCAAAAAATATTTGTTTTTAGTGAAAAGTTATGTTTTTAATTTTATTTAATAAAATAACAAAAATGTAAAGATATTTGTTGCGTAAAATGATATTTTGAATATATATTTCAATCAAATTTGTTTAAGTGAAATTTTATTAAGTAATTTATCCAGTCCACTTAACCTGTTTTAAGTTCTTTGTAAGATTTATTATTGTATTACTTTGAAGACTTATATCTTTTTAATGCCTTGGAGTAACAAGACAGTTTTTGTTTAATTTTGAAGGGCAATGTAACACCTTCTTACTCCATGCATTGCAAATTTTTACTAGCTGTTCCACAGACCGTTTTTGAGGAGTGAAAAGGGCCATTTTTCATTTTTTCTCAAGTTCAAGCATTTTTTTCATAATGAAGTATCATCTTATATTTTTTGTGCTTCTGGTATCTATAGCTAGGTATAAAAGAAAAAAAAATAGAATCCTACTGTCAGTCTTTCATGTATTTTTTCATGCTTGAAATCACAAAAATGGCACTTTTTGAACCACGAATTGACCCCGGAAAATTTCTATTTAGGCTTACCTTAAATCATTCTTTTTATGCACAGATCAAAGTTCATTCTTCAGCTTTAAAATAAGCCTTGTTTGATCTTCCTACCATTTTAAATAAATTTACCAGAGCTCTTGGAAAGTAGACCAAAAATGCCGAATTTTACTCATCGGCGGAGCAAAAAAATGGCTATATCTCGAGAATTAAGATTTTTCGAGAAAAAAATAAAACAGTTTGGAAGTACAGAATATTGGTGCATATCACCTACCAAATATGATCAAAATCAAAAATGGTGCGGCACGAACTTTTCTGAAAATTTGTTGATTTTATATGGAATGACCCCTATGTTATACTATTCTGAATTTTTTTTTCTTTTTTGAAAATCTTCCAAGAAACTGTAAGTAAACACACCATAAAAATCGATATTAAGCTACTTAATTTTCCTTCTCCCCTGGTGTTTACATTTTATAAAATGACGAAAAACAGAAACATTTTGTTACTTATAGAATCATTTATTGCAATATCAATATATTGTCTACAATTACAACCTTTACAATGTATGTACGTTGCTTTTGTTTGTTTCTTTTTCCCTGCCAACGAAAAAGGAAGGGGCTCTAAGTTTGACGTTTTTTTGTATATGTGTCTATGGCACCGTAGCTCCCAAGTGGATGAATTGATGCTAGTAATCCATTTTTTGTTCGGAACGAGCCTTGGTCGAGAGTGCTTTTAGCTAGGCCTCATCTTTGTATGACTGGATTTGCCTAAGGTCCAGCAAATTCAAAACAGCAAAAATGAGCATTTTGTTTTGCAGTTTTTGTTGTGAAAAAATACTCTCTCATTTAAAATACTAATACCAATCGAAAGAACGAATATTTTGCATGCAATGGATTTTGTTTGGAATTTCCAACTTTTTCAGCAGAATTTAAATATTTTTCTAAACTATTGGTCACGCGTTCGGTGATAGTTTTATTGTTGATAGACATGGAGAGAAAGCTTAGTGATATAAAAAAATTATCTATATAGCCATTGTCGATTTCATCTATTTCTGTTATTTAACAAACGAAATTATTCTTTTGTAATTTTAGTACATAAGAAGATTTTAAAGGGATTTCCTATTTCCTCTCTTATTTCTGCTTTTGCAACTAGCAAAAATTTAACAGTTGTGATTTTTTTCCTTTTCCGTGTGTCCCATGTGACCGAGAAAAACGTTAAACGTATTTAAATTTTATATGTGTTCTCTTACCCGTGAAATTAATCTTGATATGACGACATTTAGAGTCGATGGCTTTTGACATTTTTGATTTAATATTAGTATTTGTACCTATTTAGTTTTTGAATTTTACGAGTAGAAATTTTGGTGTAATTCTGTTTTAAATTTTCTTTTCTTACATTATAATGCATGTACAAGTTAAAGAAAGAGTTTGAGCTAAGGAATTTCCCTTTAAATTCCTCGAATGTTTGAAACTCACTCAGACATAACACACCGCAGTTTAAGAGAATATATTTGATATTTTTAATAGAGGCTAATAGATTTATTTTTGATACTTTTTTAATCAGAATTTTTCATCAAAATTTTTAACTGCTAAAAGTATACGTGCATTTGAAAAAATACAAATACAAATACAAATACAAATGTGGCGACCAGCAGCAGGCTCAGGGCCCAACTTGGCTGGTCCTAGTCAAATTAAAGACCCCAATGAAGATCAATGGCCCTCTTAAAGCCATCTACTCCATTGCTCTTTACCGCCTCTTCCGGTAAGCTGTTCCAAGTTCCCACTACCCTGCTAAAATAGTAATTTTTTCGAATTTCCAGGTTCGCCTGAGGTTTAAACAGCTTAAAACAATGACCCCTTGTCCTGCTTTCCTTGCAAAAATCCAACCCTGCAACATCATTCATTTTAATAAATTTAAATAACTGAATCATGTCCCCTCTGGTTCTCCGTTGCTCAAGACTATACATATTAAGCATTCTAAGTCTGGAATCATAGTCTAAATTAGAAAGTCCATTCACTAACCTTGTAGCCCTCCTTTGTACCCTTTCCAATAAATTAATGTCTTTCTTCAGATAAGGAGACCAAAACTGAACAGCATATTCCAAATGAGGTCTTACCAAACTTCTATATAGAGGCAGAAGAACCTTCTTAGATTTGTTTGAAATAGATCTATTAATAAACCCAAGCATCCTATTGGCTTTGTTACTAGCTATGCTGCACTGTTGACTGGACTTGAAATCCTGATTTATTAAGACACCTAGATCCATAACATTATCTGCCCTACTAATGACTGAACCCTGTAAATAATAGCTTGTATGCTTATTTCCATGACCGAAATGCAGCACTTGACATTTCCCAACATTAACTGCCATACCCCACTTGTCTGCCCATTTAGTAATATGATCCAAATCCTGTTGCAGCTGATTTATTTGTTCGTCATTTTCTACAACCCCCATAAGTTTGACATCATCGGCAAAACAATTCATGTTTCCAGAAACATTTTCATGAATGTCATTCATAAAAATAATAAACAAAAGGGGACCTAAAACTGATCCTTGGGGAACCCCACTTAAAACTTCACTCCATTTAGAATAGTTACCCCTAACAACTACTCTTTGTTTCCTTCCTGTCAGCCAATTCCTAACCCAAACTAGAATTTTACCTCCTACCCCTATACCAGCTAATTTGCTGAGTAGTGCTACATGCGGTACCTTATCGAAAGCTTTTTGAAAATCTATGTAAACAACATCTACGCATTTTTTGCTATCTAAAGCCAAGGTAACCTTGTCGTAGAAATGTAATAAATTAGTAGCACACGATTTACCTTTTCTGAAACCATACTGCAAACTACTCAACAGCCCATTATTTTCTAAGAAATTCATAATCTTAATTTTGATCAATGTTTCAAAAATTTTACATACCACTGAAGTCAGACTCACAGGCCTATAATTTCCTGCATAAAGTGGAAACCTTAAGTAAATTTTTAAGAAAAGGAGAGAGAATGTTACAAAATTGACATTGGTATAGATGAAAAGATAGTTTGTTTTAGTTTTGAACTAAATTTTAGTTTGTAGGGGAGACTGGGAACGATTGTGACAATTTTCATTTGCTCCCCTATAGATCCCTTAGTAATGCCTGTGAGCTGGTTTAAAGTTGTTTTTATATTAAAGTGTACATTTGCCTGCTTACAAATACTAATTTTTTTTCCTTAAGTACAATAGTTAACTCACAGGACCAAATTAAACAAAAAAGAAAAAAATGTCACAACCGACCCCACCCCAGGGGCGGTTGTGACAGTGCTTGGGGTCGGTTGTGACAAGTTCAAAAATACAGCAAAACAGTCTAGATCACTTTTAATTTCAAGTAATATTAAACGTAATTCAACATAACCTTAACCTGGGAAAGTTTAACACTTAACAATGTGCCTCGTTCAGTTGAAGTAGCCTTATACCAAGTCTTGCAACAATATCAGGTTTTTGGAACTTCGTAACGTCTGTTTTGGCAACATTATGCACATCCTGTGGGTCATAGCCGTGTCTGTTCATAACGATTCTCAAGTATCAAAAAAATATTCCACATTTATTTGTTTTATTGAAGCTTATTACTCTTGAAAGGCTAGTTGCATGAGCTACACGAACAAACGTGAAAAATTTCTATTCATAAATCAACGAAACCATTTCTCAGTAGCCATTTTGCTCTCATGTCTGCTTTCAGCTTATATGTAAGCTCAAAAGCACTTTATTATGAGCAATATAACCTATGCACACGTTTTTTTCATTGTGACAGCACCGGCCGGCACCATCGAGTTTATGAATGAATGTTTCGTAGCAAAGACTTACGATTAATGTTGCATTTCCAAAGCTGTCCGAAAGAAAAAAAGTTTCACTTCTTTATAAGCTTCTTTATATTTCATCAGGTCACACTGCCCTATTTCTGTCTTCTTCAAGCGTATTATGGGTATCAAATATGATAAAAATATGTTTTACTCGTGTCACAACCGTCCCCACGCAGAGGTGGCGCTAGGACTTGCCCGACGGGGGGTCAAGCTTGCCCGACAGGGGGGCACCGATGTAATTTAAAAATGTATTCCCCCCCCTCTCCGTCCCCAGTCTTTTAATTTTTTTGGTGCATAAACAAAAAAAGTATTCATTTTTACCAAGCTAAAATTAAAACCAGAAAACTAAAAAATGAGCATTGAAACTAAATAAAAGCATAATGATGTACTTTATACACTATTTTTATTTTCCGGAAGAATTTCAAATACCCAAAACGAAAATTTTAAATAGTAAAGAAAGCGAAAATTTTGAAAACAGGCTAGTTCTATGAATGCAGGGCCTACGCTCCCACTTAGCCCGTAGTTCTTAGGCGGCTGG
>JAXGGA010010239.1:0-47815 GCA_038373865.1 Uloborus plumipes
TCCACCAAGAATTTGATCCGAAGAAAACATGCCTCTTAATTCTTTTATATATGCCTTAAATTTGTATACAAGTACTAGAATCAGTCTTTTTTTTTCTTTTTAATTGCACAAAAAATTGTTGAATACAAAATATTACAATAATGCGTTCTGACTGAGTGCTTTCGGACAAATATTTTGAAAATTTAATAATCAAGTTTTCAGAAAATTTATCTAAGCCTTTAATGGAGTAACCATTTGAAAAATTGAATACTACACTTATACTTTAACAAAATACCGCTTACATGCAGTTTCATAGAAAGAATAATAGTGTTGTTTATCCTTCAATGATTTTAAAGCAGATAAAAGATTAAAATTTTAGTTTGCATGAAAATGTTACAACTAATACAAATGTGATGATCAACTTTTTTAATTACTTGTTGACAACAAGGCGGTATTCAACAACAGTCTTTCCTGTAAAAAGTATGTAAAGTAACAGATTTAAAATACCGTTGTAAAAATAATTTCCTTTGATTCAAACACATCCGTTTTGAAATACTACAGACAAAAGGCAGGTATAGTAGTAACAATCGACTAAAGCTATTAAATATCATATGTATAAATTTTCATTTTGTTAATTGCACCCTTTAGCGCAATTGAAAACTTTTTGTTGAAACAAAAATAGTAGATATTTCAATAATCGCAAGTTTGGCGCGGTTGCCAAATGTTAGCATGGTTAATTTTTTTTGATCATTCTGTTGCTTTATTGTAACCATGCGTGAACCTTGCTGCATGCCATGTCATGTCATTACTCTTTACTCACGTATGCAAAGATATGCCAAAATATGAGAATATAGATGACCAGATTTGCACTTATCAAAATATTTCCCAAAGTTGTATTTTATGATTACAACAAATTGGTTTTATGTGACAATTAATAAAACATTTGTTGAAACTATTTTTAAGACAACGATTGCAAAGCTATGCACAAACTTTGTCAAATATTAATAACCCCAGAATTAATTGCTTCTCTGTAGAATTCGCATCATTACGAACATCAAAAAATTCAATTCTGTGTAGGGAATTATTCTAACGTAGAATAAGTCAAATTAGCAAAATACTATCTCTTTCGCTGAAAATCATGTTATTTTTGCTCCTCGTGATTCAATTTTACATTTTAATTGAGCTTTTATTATTTTTCAGTGGTTTAATTACTTATTTCGTGATTTTATTTTTTTGCAATATGCATGCTTAATTTGATCATTTGGGGAAAATGAAACTTTTAGTCTTGTTTAATGGTTTTAATAATTAAACTAAACGTTTAGTTTCAAATTACGTATTCATTTATTTTCGTAATGTTTGACAAATGAATAGCCTCGGCAAAATTTTTTGAAAATGTGCCTTATGTTGCACCCGCCATGCTGTGCTTTGTACAGTCAATAATAATGTTGTCCTTAATTCTTTAGTTCGCTTGTTTTTATTTCACTTGAAAGCTGTTTATCAAAAAATGAAAAATAAATCAATAAAAATCTGCTAAATGTGAATTCAAACTTGTTGAGGTAATTTTTTACAGGTCAGAAACAATTTTTTTTGTAACATATCTACGACAGCATAATTGTAAAAAATATATTTGAGTAACGTGGTGTGGAAAGGTTTCAAAGTTTTTGACGCCGCAGTCAAACGAAACGTTTCATTAAAAGTCAAAAATGCTGCCAAATTATTAAATTAGTTCATAAAAAGCAATCAGTATTTTAGATAATCCGCCAAATAAACAAAACAAATCATCAAAAACATAAATGACTACTTTTGTACATATGTTCATATGTATGTCCGGGGTAATCTTCGAAACTACTGGATCGATTACAACCATTTTTTCACCGTAGATAGTTACATTAACTGGAATCAGTATAGGCTATAATTTGTTTCTGAAAAACTTAGTTTTAAAAAGTTATTATAAAAGACAGTAAATTTCATATAGTTTCCCCATTAAATGATTAAATTTTCAGTCCATTGTTGCAAAAATTTGTTGCCTTGCAACAACAATATTAATAGTGATCATAATGAAAATTTTGAACTAAGGCTTCTCTGCAGTAAGTATGAAATTTATTGCTTTCTTAGGATTTTTATGTTCATCTATGCCAATAATCGCTAACGGGGTAAATAAAAAGGGAATTGACTTTGGCAACACATAGAAAATATAAGTGCTTATAGTCAAAAAAATTTCTAAATTAGTTACATAAGATGGTTTTCAGCAATTGAGTTTTCACCAATGGAGTATAGAAACTGTAATAATGGGACTTATTTCGCGTGCAATATTTGGAAATGGTTGACTCCAGTACGATTGATACTGTAAATATATATTTATTTTAATATACCAAGCTTATAACATTTCCTATTTACCTTAACATTATATGTAGCTTGCATTTGTATTTAGGGTGTGTAATGAACTTTTTTTAAGTTATCCAGACGGAAAAAATAGCCATTGTTTACAGAAGTAACCATTTATGTATATAGATGTGCACTTTAATGCTGAAATAATTATGAATGAGTTTCACTGAAACACATTACGCGGCAGAAACCCGGGCAGAGCCGGGTACCCGGCTAGTTAGATAATATTAAAAGTGTTTTACCATTCAAATATAAATTAATCTACCAACTGTCCTAAACAACAGTAAAAACTCTATTAACCATTGCTAATCTTTCCAAGCTACCACGCTACCATAAATCAGATAAGGTTGAGTTTTTTTTACAGTCTTCCGATCAAATTATTGAACTTAATGAAATTGCCATAATTCATTTTTATTCTGTTAAATTCAGTTGCTCCACAACCTTTTAAATTCCACTAAAAGCCCTGTTAAAATTCAAAACAATTCGCTAAATAAATCAAAAAGACATTAAACACCAGGATATTAACTAAGACAAAGACTTTAAGTAACATGAGATATTAATTACTCAAATTTAATCAATTTTCAAAGCTTAACTCTATGCGCAAATTTAAACCCTATGTAACGTCAGGGACGAAAGAGCAGTTTGTCTGGAAAATGGACCTAGTGTTTCAATTTTGCATATAGATTTAAAACTTGAAAATGGACTAAATTTGAGAAATTAATATCTCTTGTTCCAATTAACGGAGAAAAATGAGCCAAAACTTTTCTTTTTCAGAAAAAAACCCCCTTTCCAGCGATATATAATGTTAGGGCGATATATAATGTTAGCGGGGAAAGTTTTCTCCCACTGGGATACACCAAAAATGAGACTAATTAATTAATTTAAAAATAACTAATTTAAAATTTAGAATTTGGAGTTCGAGGTGATACGTTCTAATATTGCGCCAAGTTTTAGGTCTGTAGTTGCTATGGGACTTCTAGCCATCGATTACAAACAAACAAACAAACAAACCAGAGTCCATCATTTTCATATATATAGATTGTTCAAAATACAAGTAATAGTCGATCAAAAAAAATTGAAAGTTATCCTAGGAGTATTATCCAAGAATATTGAGAGAGAATTGTTGGTGATCATTTTTTGAGCGAGAAAAGTTGGCTTATATTTTTAGTATTGCTTCTCTTTAAGGGCCATGCTCCACATCAGCGTAAAACGCAACCGAAACTGAAGGCAGAAACCGAAAATCCGGGTACTTTCCATAGGAATACCATTGAATCCATTTTACGCTTCTGTCTATTTTTTCTGCTTTACGTCGATGTGGAGCATGGCCCTTACTGTATACAATTTTTTAGAAGATGCACGATACTTATATGGTAACAGAAAAGAAATCAAGGGAAAATTTTGATAACAGTCTTGACAAGTTTTTATATTGTCGCTAAATTTAAAACTTCCTCAAACAGTTAAATTTCAATATTTTGAGGCAAGTTTTTGAATTTTCACCAAGTTTTCCCTCTTCGGTGATCTTCCTCAAATAGTTGAATCCAATATTTTCAAAATTGTTCAAAATGTGTCGCTAAAAAAGTTATTCGCTAAAATTGCCGTCAGCCTTCAAATCAGACTTCGGACAGCAAATTGCTTTTGTGAGCAATATTTTATGTGAATGTAAAAAGAACCCTTGCAATACAACATTACCGTAAAATGGGGTGAATCGGAACACTTTTCAGCTTTGATTGCAACAAAAGCAGTTAAGATTTTTTTTTAATTTGATTTTCTGGGTAAAAACTTTGGTCTTGCTTTACTTTTGATATTCCAAGCAAAGACAAAACATTTTGAGCAGTTATTATTAAAATATATAGGAAATTATGGGTGTTCCGAATCACCCCGCTGATAGGGGTCAATCGGAACACATGTTAAAATTTTTATTTTTTTCCATTCAACCTGTAATAGGTCTCACAAACATGAGTAATGTTGATGGGGGAGAATAAGAACAGATAATTACTGTCAAATAAAAGTATAATTTCAATACCAGTAAACGTTTATAATTTGTCAAAAATCAAAATAATTTTGAACTTATGAAAAATTAAAATTAATTTTAAGAAATGCTTTTTAATTGAAATACAAAGCTTTAACATAAACTGAAGTCACTCATATCGTCCACAAGTATGTACTTGTCCTTAAAACTAGCAATTGTGACTTGGCTTAAGTTTTTTCATAGCATCTTCTGAGATGAACTCTGCCTTTTCTTTAGTTTCTTGAAATCTCTCTGTTTTGGAGATTGTCCTGAAAGATTTTAACGCTTATTCATGACTGTCTGTATACTGGTCTTTTGCTATATAAAGTCTATATGACTTTTCCCCGCGGATTTTAAGTAAAAAGAAGTCTCCTGGAGAAAAAATCTTTTGAAATCTGCAACTTTTAGTCATTCTAAGATCTAGTTGCTCACGAGAAGGGATAAACAGTAATAAATCCTTGTCCTTGTCTTGATTATTGGGGTCAACATCTTGATTTTTCGAACAGTTTCCTTCAAATAAGTTTGAATTGTAAAGTGTTCCGATTCACCCCGCAATTTTTTTTTCTATTGCATTTTTCAGAATTCTTCCATTTTATGACACAATTTATAAAAAATGTAAATTCTAATGTGGTATTCTGTTGTTCAGATACATGCATAATTGAAGCATACCACTCTTAGGTTTAAAATATAAGAAGGTTTGTTCTTGCATATGAAGTTTTGCAGTCTATGAAAATGTGATGTTTTCTAGCATTCCACATGCAGACCTCCTTAGAAGCCAGTAGCGTTTCCAGATTGACAAAAGTAATTTTTTCCTACTTCCCATGATCTTGCCTTTCTAAAAAAAAATTTAATGGCGAAAAATATCCAATAGTATATTTATGAAGACTTTCTTTGTACGGTCGGAAAGTTTTGTTCCGATTGACCCCGCTGTTCCTATACACCCCATTTTACGGTACTATTATATTGAATGCTTTTTTTTACTTCCTTTTACGTAGTAAAGGAAGTATTGTGATCACGACAAAAAATTCACTCAAATTTCAGTCTAAAATTTGACTTTGCTCACCCCCGAATGAATGTTGAGTAGTTTTTTCGACCTGTCAGCACGTGCATATATACCTACCAACATATATTCAACCGAAAATTCCTTTTCGACTACCCCCGAGTTAATTACGAGTTTGCTCGTGACATCTGTATGTATGTATGTGCGTATGTATGTCACATAATTCAAAAACTGTTGGCCGTAGAAGCTTCTAGTTTGGTATGTGGACTCTAAGTCGGTTTAGTTGCGCTCCTCTCCTTGTGGTTGCATTCGAATGTTCTCAAGGGGGTATTTCACCCCTTTCTTGGGGTAAAACAGTGTTAATTTCAATGCAGACTTTCGCGATATGAATTGGCGCAACCACTTGGTGATATATCGCCAAGCTTTTGGTCGCTGAGTGTTTGACGCCAACTTGGCGACAAATTAGGCGAAAAAAAATTATTTTTTGAATTTGCGCTCAATTTAGCGCTATGGGCGATATTTTGCGAAAAATCCACTGAATAATGCTAAAATCGGCGATACTTAGAAAATTGATCATTGGAAAACATTTTTTTGCATTGTTTCGTGACAAACTAGGGGTGTAAATGTTTAAATTGTTATCTTGCCCATTCTAAGCTCTATTTTAACACTAAAGGCTTCTACTAAGAAATTTACACGGAAAAAGAAGTAGTGTGGGGTCCATACCAGATTTTTTTTTTTGCTGTTTTTGTTTTGAAGCTTTCAAGTTGAAGTTAGAGAAATCTTTAACCAAATAAATAATTTACATTCCAGTACTACTAACTTTGACGTTTTCATTGCAGAATGAAAAACTGGGACATGTTTTAATCAAGAAAAAGTTATTCTTCTAAAAAGCGTAACTAATCATTAAACAGATTCAAAATATGACATTGGAATATTTGTCAGATCTCTGTCTTAAAAAATGCTAAACTCTGATGAATATAATGCTGATGAAATTTCTACACAGTTAGACAAAATAGATGAAAAATCAGATGATGAAGCTGAAATTTTACTTCAAAAAAATGACAGAAATTTCCAACCTGTAACCATACTGGACGAATCTTCCGTGAAATTTACAAGTAAAGATGCTATGCAAGAATATTTTACGAGCGAAGAAGAATCTGAAAAATCAATTCAAGATGGAAGCATACAAGATAGCTCGAAGAATGTAGAAATTGAAAACGAAGTTCTAGATTGTTGCAAATCACTTGTTTTAATAACCGGTACAGCCAATGATGTCCCGAACTCAATAAGTCAAAGTAGCAGTTCTTCGAAAGTAGCAGACAATAAATTTAAAGATGAAAATCCAATTACGGACGAGCGACGCAACTGTTCGGATGAAACTTTAAGCACAGCAAGCGAGTCTGTCACGGAAAATTTAAATCAACAGGAAGATTCAACACTAAGGGTTGCTCAAGACCAAAGAAATGGCAATTGTTTTGAAAACTTTCAAGAAGAAAACGGTATTATAAATCCAGCCTTCTCCGCCTCAGAAGAAGTAAGTGTACAAAATTATGAAAAAGTTGTATAATAACGCTTGAAAGCTTTTCTGTAAATTAGTATTTACACTTTGTGTATTTTTAGTGTTGCTATTGTAATGAAAACATATTCACACATTTAATACACTGCTCGACATTGAAAATGCAACACCAAGAAAGAGTGGTCAGAAATTGATGAAATTTGGTAAGAAGACAGAGACAGAATGGAACAATAAGTGATATTTATTTCAAAATAAATAAGCAAAATTTAGAGCGAGGACGGCGTCGGCTCAGTAAGAAGTAGGACCACCGCGGACAGCGATGCACGAAGAAACACGTCTAGGCATGGAGTCAATAAGATTGCGGATGGTGTCCTGAGGGATGGCACTCCATTCCCTTTCAACCATTTGCCACAGTTCCTCCTCTGAACGAGGAAGTGACAGGTTCTGCAAACGTCGTCCAATCACGTCCCACACATGTTCGATTGGTGACAAGTCAGGAGAGTATGGTGGCCAGGAAAGCATCTGTACACCTCGTAGAGCATGTTGGCTGATTCGAGCACTGTGAGGCCGGGCGTTATCCTGTTGAAAAATTGCATTTGGCAGACCCTGAAGGTAGGGGATTGCCACCGGCCGCAGTACATTATCTACTTATCGTTGGGCCGTCATAGTGCCCCGAATACGAACTAGAGGTGATACGGAATTGTATGCAATAGCGCCCCAAACCATTATGCCACGTTGTCGCGTTGTGGGGCGTTCCACAGTTACTGCCGGATTCGATCTTTCTCCACGTCGACGCCACACACGTATGCGATGACTATCGCTGGACAAACAGAAGTGGGATTCATCTGAGAACACTACGGTTTGTCATTCTGCCATCCACGTCGCTCTGGTCCGGCACCATTCCAAACGTTGGAGTCTGTGCTGTGAGGTCAATGGTAGTCTTCTTAGCGGGCGCCGTGATTGCAGGCCACGTGCAACCAGTCGACGGGAAATGGTTCTGGTCGACACAGGAACATCCAGGGTATCTTGCACGTGCTGCAGAATCGACGTACAAGTGACTTGCGGGTCCGCCACAGCTTGTCGGTGAATCCGTCGATCCAAGCGGTCTGACGTCACTCTGGCTGCACCTGCACCCCTCAATGTGGCTACATTTCCTCTTTCCAACCATCTCCGACACAGCCGATGCACAGTGCTTGCATCCATGTCGGTATCAGCTGCAATTTGCCGTATGGACCAACCTCCCCTTCTCAGTCCTATCACCATACCCCTTGTAAAGTCGTCTATATGCTGGAAGTGTCTTCGTTAAGGATGGCGTGGCATTTCCTCCTATCACACATATCCTTCGAGATAAAAACCAAATTTCTCCGATAATTAGTCTGGCAGAAAAACCAACATGAACATAGCCCACTTTTCAACTTCATTCTCTTATATCTTACTTCACGTGCGTCGGAGAGCTGCGCATTTCATATCATTTGCATAACTCAGTGACGTGCGTCTACGGTAAAATTTGCATGGATTTCTGACCACTCCTTCTTGGTGTTGCATTTTCAATGTCGAGCAGTGTATATTAGTACCAAAGGAAAAAGCTAATTTTTCTGCTTGTGATGGAAGTTTTTTTTTAGAACTTTTAACTTTCATAAGACTTCACACATTTCACACACTCCAGGGTCACCCGTACCTACCACAACTCCTGGTTTAACCGGGATGGGGCCCTGAAGAGCACTGTTCTTTTGATCCAGATCAAGGGCTGAGCAAACTCTTGGTCCAGTACCCCCAGAGGTATCTTTTCACTTGGAGGACTTTGTGACCACGACCCTTATTTGACGTCGCTCAGCCATCATTAGTAACGACGGTGGATCTTTGATTGACTGGGATCGAACCCGAGACCGTCCAGTCACGAGTCAGACGCCTTATCGGTCATGCTACCACATCCCACTTTTATAAGACTGGAATTGTTTACTTTTCTTTTTTTATAATCAGATGTCTAGATACAATCTAAAGAGTCATCCACACGCAATGGAAAATCCGAAGACATGCCTCAAGGTCCAAGGCTTTGAGGAAAATCTCTATGTGTATATGGAGAATTCTGTTGAGATATTCCGGCCTTGAGGCGGGAATTTCCCATCTAAAGTTTCATTCGATTTTCCTCAAGGCCCATCGTACTGTGTGGGTGGGTAGGAGGTTGGTCTCAAGAGTCTAGCTTTCGTATATTCCAGATGCCTTTTGAGACTTGAGGTTTGCCTCAAGGCTCGACATCGGATTTTCCGAAACGTGTGGGGGGCCCATAAGCCTTCCTTTACGCGATTGGTTATAATGTCATTATTGGCAGATAAGAAAAGAAAGTTCAATGATCTAAACATTTTATGTGTTGCCAATTTGTATTTGCTAACAGATAAAATACTTGTGTTCATTTTAGAATACAAGAAAAGCTTTAAAAATAGTTTCGGATTTTTCTTCTGGGTTCTAATTTTGCAAGTAGAAAATTCTACTAGTAGAGTCTGTCCCCTTTTCCGTGTTTCATATGTCATCTAGAAAAAATCTAAATGTATTAAATATATACAATGTAATGTACAAAGTTTATCTTAATAATGAGGTAGGCGATCAGGGTTGGGTTCATTTTTAATTTTTCAATGATAGAAGAGCCAATATTTTTAAAAGTGCCAATTTGAAGTTTTCTGATTGAAAAAATTCTTTGCAGAAAAAAATTAATATTGGATTCTAAGACTAAATTGGGTCTAAATGCAAGAAAATAAAAAGGGGGGAGGTCAAGGAAGTTATTTACCCCCCTCTTAGATTACTTACTATTAAGCCGTGACAGATCTGATGAGTGTTACATATCTGATGTCAATATGAGCTACATATCTGAATATCTGAGTTTATGCTTTCAGTCTTCATTAACATCTCTAAAAATGATATCATTTCCTTGCATTTTTAACATAGAATTAAAATAATTACATTAAAATATATATATTAGCTAAAAAATCAAATTTCATTATAAAAAAGCATTTCTTGGAAATAAAAATGAGCGATAAGGTTTTTAGATAAAATAAATTATGAGATTACCAAATCCAAGCTAATAAAACATTTGTTTTGTTTTGAAACAACACACAACTTCAACTTTTTCAATACACAACTCTGCTACTTGCTTTTCTTTAATTAGTTGCAGAAAATTTAATTTCTTGATCAGAAATTCAAATTTAGCATGCTAGTTATTATCTAGTTATTTAGCGAAGTTATGAGAAATTGAAGCACCACAAAATTAAATGAATAAAATAATAATAATTAACTTAATTTCTGCAGTATCAATTTTTCTTATTTTACTAACTTCTATTGTCAGGTCATACAAACCACAAATGAGGCAATTGTACTAAAACTCATTGCTTTTCATTTTTAAGAACAAAAATATTCAATATATATATGGCTAAAACCTATGATTTTTGCTTTTTAATAATTCTCAAACGTGAAAGTTAGTTCGGTAACATATTCGCTGTTTTTCAATGTTACCGCTCTGACTGTTACCGATATGAGAAACCGACAAAGCTTTTTTTTTTAATTTCCGAGTCGATCGCGCTAAACCAAAATCAAACACGTCTTTTTTTTACTTGTAATAAAGGACTATACTTTTTTTAGAAATAACTTTTAAAATAATAAAAACTGCGCGTTTCAGCGCGTGTTACCGATCTGATGATTTAAATGACACACATTTTATAAAATCATTTTAAAAAATCTTACCTGCAATTTTAGATGCAGAAATGCAAATTTTTAATTACGATGCGATAAAACATCACACCAGGTACTCAGTATCACGTGGTATCGGTGCAGGAAATGATTTTGGGAGCCTAAATATAGATCGGAAGTTATTGTTACCGCTCTGACCAAAGACTGAGGGACACGCTTATTTTGCATCGGCTAGAAAATCAGAAATCGATTAAAACAAAAATGAAGTAAAATTTTAACAAAGGAGTAAAAATATAATCGTTTTTTGTGCTAGTGCGTTTTTTTTGGGGGGGGGGAGTTAGAAAGTGCGCATGACCTGTTTGCATGCTAAGCTTTGCTACTGGGGACACGTTACCGATTTGATTTTTGAAATATAAAAAAAAATATATTTTCTGAAGAAATTTTTTTCTGATGTTATTAGATGAAATGAAAACAAAACCTAATCTTCTTTCTGGGGAAATTCATTTTTTTAACTAGTTATTGAAATACTAGTGAAAATTCACTTGGGACTCAAATTTGCACTTTTCTAAAGATTAGCTCAGAACTCTTCAATTATTGTTTTTTTTTATTTTGATTAGCAGGAAACAATATTCGTTATCTTTTTCATGATGTTTTTTTAAATCGACCTTTATTACACGTTTCAATGATTATGAAAATCCTTCGAAAAGAGTATTCTATTTCATTGAAAAATGTTTGAAAAGAGAAGCAAAAAAGAAAACGCTTTGGCATGACCTTTCGACGTTGGGAAAATTCACTACTTGAAAAAATTGGCAACTTTCTTAATCTGAAAATCTTTCTTAAGGCGCACATTATAATTGCATAGTTTTTTTGCCTGTGAAACTTTAGTTTGGTTTTATTTGAATTAATGGCACAAGGACTTTCATGTGTAACTTTAAGTAACAATTTAAATGTTTTCTTCATTATTACGATTTTTCTTCCAGTTCCTAAACGCAAACGCTGATAGTTTTGATATTTTCGCCGACTATCAAGTTCCAGTAGATCTACCTCCACTAGACATGGACTTAAGTTCCTCTTCAGAAGAAATGGAGTTTGACTTGCCAGAAATGCCCCTTCGGGACGATGCTGGCGATAATGACGATTTTGACGAAGAGCCCGACGCCCGCTTCTTCCAAAGAATGATGGACTTTTTTCGAGACTTTGACGCGATACTCACTGAGCAACAGGGCTCCGGTGATTACCCTCGAGATTTAAATGGAGTCGATTAAAATTTGTTTAACATTTTTCATATTCATTTTCGATGTAGGGAAGTTGTTTTGGATGTAACAATTGAGCAAATAATTAAATCTCAGTTAAAAAAAAAAAAAAAAACGCTTTTAGAGTTAATCAAACTAGCATGCACTTATAATACATCAAAATGAAACATAGTTTAGCCTTTGTGATAATAATAGCATTAAATACCGTAAAATGGGGTGAATCGGTACACTTTTCAGCTTTGATTATAAAAAAAAACTAGTTAAAATATTTTTTTTCAATTCGATTTTTTGTGTAAAAACTTCGGTCTTGCTTTGTTTTTGATATTCCAAGCAAAGACAAAACATTTTGAACAGTTATTATTTATATATATATGGGAATTTAGGGGTGTTCCTAATCACCCCGCTGATAGGGGTCAATCGGAAGAGATGTTAAAATCTTTATTTTTTTTTCATTTAACCTATAATAAGTCTCATAAACATGAGTAATATTGCTGGGAAAGAATAAGAACAGGTAGTTACTGTCAAATGAAAGTTTATTTTCTATACCAGTAAACCTTTATGATTTGCCAAAATTCAAAATAATTTTGAACTTATGAAAAATTAAAACTAATTTTAAGACATGCTTTTGAATTGAAATATATTCAAAGATTTAACATAAATTGAAGTCACTCAGATCGTCCACAAATATGTACTTGTCCTTAAAACTATAAATTGTGACTTGGCTTAAGTTTTTTTATAACATCTTCTGGGATGAAAGCTGCCTTTTCTTTAGTTTCTTAAAATCTCTGGGTTTTGGGGATTGTCCTGTAAGATTTTCCCACTTATTCCTCATTGTCTGTGTGCTGGACTTTTGACACATAAAGTCTGTATGACTTTCCTCCATGCATTTTAAGTAAAAAGTAGTCTCCTGGAGCCAAAATCTTCTTAAATCTGCAACTTCCTGTCATTCTAAGACCTAGTTGCTCATAAGAAGGGTTAAACAGTAATAAATCTTCGTCCTTGTCTTGACTAGAAGAACTGGAGTTAGAACATTGATTTTTCAAACAGTTTCCTTGAAATAAATTTGAATTGAAAAACAGAACAAAGTGTTCCGATTCACCCGCAAATGTTTTTCCTATGCCATTTTTCAGAATTCTTCATTTTTAAGACACAATTTTAAAAAAATGTAAATTCTAATGTGGTATTCTGTTGTTCAGATATATGTATAATTAAAACATGCCACTCTTAGGTTTAAAATATAAGAAGGTTTGTTCTTACACATGAAGTTTTGCAGTCTTTGAAAACGTGATGTTTTTTAGCATTCCACGTGCAGCCCTCCTTAGAAGCCAGTAGCGTTGCCAGATTGACAAAAGTAATTTTTTTCTACTTCCTGTGATCTTACCTCTCTAAAAAAAATTAATGGCGAAAAATATCCAATAGTATATTTATGAAGAATTTCTTTTTACGGTAGGGAAGTTTTGTTCCGATTGACCCCGCTGTTCCTATACACCCCATTTTACGGTATATTACTTTTATATTTGCAAAGAACGTGAATTTATCTTTTATTCAGATTTACATACCAACAACTGAAACACTTATAATACATCAGCATGTAATACAGTTTAGTTTTCAGTTTTAATAGTAGTATTAAATATATTACTTCTACATTTGTAAAGAACGTGAATTTTATCGTTTATTCAGAGTTACATACTGACAAACAAACAAACAAACAAACCCACATATGAAACTTATAATCCTAAATATAGTTTAAACAAACTAAAACATACGCTTTTAAAGTTAATCAAACTAAAAAGAAGATTTTCAAACTTGAATATCAGCTAAGTTTACAAGCACTTATAATACATCAACATGCAATATAGTTTAGCCTTTAGTATTAATAATAGTACTAAAGATATTACTTTTATATTGCAAAAAACGCGAGTTTTATCTTTTATTCAGAGTTACATACATACTGACAAACAAACCCACGTGTGAAACTAATGAAAGCGTATTAAAAACATCATTATCAATAAAAGTGAAAATACCGCAAAGTGTTCAATCAAATTTTGCTTTATTGTTTTGACTTTACTTTTCACCATTTTATAAACAAAAGTGAAAAATAAATGCAATGAAGCCGATAAATATTTAGTCTCCTGTCGCTAGTCATTGTTATTTCCACCGTTCTTGAACAATATTCTAAGAGATTTTCATTTTGGTTTCTGTACTTTTTTTTTGCAATTGATAGTTATTTACACATAGTATAACAAGAATTCTTCAGAAAGCGTCTGTGTGGGGGGGGGGGGTATTGCTTACGCATAGTATTATATATCATTCAAAAAAGCTGATTTTTTTGCTCAAAGTAGAATTTCTTCTCGTTTCCGAATAACAGACATGCTGCATTAACCAAATTTGATTGTTCCAAGGGGAATCGGTGAAGACATAAAATAAATGGTGAAAATTTGGAAAAAAATTTTGAAATTTTCCTAGAAGAGAACAAGACGATCCCTATGTCAACAACTCGTTTCGTTTTGGTGTATAAGGAATGAGAAAATATGCATTGTACTTACAAAGTCAGCACTAACTACTGAGATTCCAGATTTTCGCATGTGAGCCGACGTCCCCGTTTTCGACAATTTTCCCCTATAAATAAATAGTTTCAAAGTAAAAACCATATTTTTAGTACCTCACAGTATAAAATTCTCCAAACGTGAAAAAAGCAAATGACGAAAACTGCTGAAAAATAAGGTACTACTTATTTTTCAACTTTACCTGCAAACAAGGAAAATGGGAAACTGCTATAGTGGTATTATAACTTCGAAATAAAATTTCTTTTTAAGCGAGTAAACGCTTAAGCCACGCCAGCATTAAATAAAGCACTTGATTATTTTCGAAACACAGCCGACAAAAATGTAGCCGTTACAAAAACTAGCCCTCAGATTTAAAAGCAGTTCACTTTGTGCGCAAATGAGTAAAAACCAAAAAGCGACGTTTAAAAACACAAATAGATAAAGTTAAAATTAGCAAACATGTTTCAAAGGCATAAAGCCTCCTTCTTCAGTACCAAGCCATTTCTTGCTTGCCACTGAAGAAGGAGGCTTTATGCCTTAGCCCTCAGATCTTACTGAAAACTAGCTTTAAAACAATCTCTCTATCGTTATTATTTTAGAGAGGAAAACTTTCGAGCTAACACTGAGCAATTCTTCTCCCTAATGCGAGGAGACAGATAAACGAAACGATTTTTCGTTAATTTTCTAGTAGTAAAGAATAAAGTGGGGAACATACCATAAAAATGTTAAATTAATCGCTTCCCCCCAGTTACTCTCAATAAAGTTTCACTCGAGAATTTTAACTCGAACTAGGTATCATGAATGAATGAATTATTTCATGTACTATCAGGTTTTTAAAGCTTCAAGAACTTCTAATAGGATAAGAGAGTTGTTTTGCAGCTGCAACTATAAGAGTATGCTCCAGTCGTTGGATTTTCATGATTCAGAAAATCGACAGCACTCATGTCGTATGATTATGCGGCATGTAAAAGATCCCTCGAGTACTTGTTTGGGCTAAAAGTATCTTGTGGTAAAATTAAATTCCTAGTGCAGTTTCGCATCGAATAGAGCCCAGGTGCCTCCATATAGTGGGGAAACTGGGCGTCAAAAATACTTGTGGCAATGGTATCCCGCCGATGGTGGTGCCACATGAAAGAGTGAATGCCGCTTTGGGGAATGCATTAGGTCTGCAAATGACAAGAAGCTAAACGCAGCCCCATTTGAAACAAACAAACAAACTATAAGAGTAGGATATTTTTACATAGCATGTAAGCAATGCTTCCTAGATACTAAATGCCTATCGCTTTCTGCTCTCTAACCTTGAGCAAAAATGCGCCCTGAGTTCTGAACACACTGCCATTTGTCGAAGTTCTTCGAAAAAAAGAAAATATCAGAGAAATTGGTTGATTTCTGAATTTAAATACAGAAATTAACCAAGCAATAATTTCATCAAGAAAATAGCAGAGAAATTTGTTGATTCCTGAATTTAAATTCAGAAATTAACCAATCAAAAACGAAATTTGAATTGTTTGGATGCATCAAAAATTGCTGCAGGCCGCAAGGTTGCGCGTTCTTCCAAACAGACATTTAGTATTGCCGAGGCGTAGGAATAAGTTACGTGAAGCAGGCGCGGATATAGAACAGTTGCTATAATAGTTGGTATTAGTTTGTGTTTCAGAGGAAGAATTTTGAGAAAGGTCCTATTAATGCTAAAATGAAAATATTGTCGGTTTTTATTACAAAATATTTTGTAAAATATCCATTTATCACATCAAATATCTAGCAAAAAAAACTGTTTTTGCAATAAAATACTTCGTAAAAGAGTCACTAAATTCTCCCAAACAGATCCCTGTACAATTTTCCAACTTTTTTAGGAACACTAACAAAATTTTAGTTAAATTTTAGGAATTTTAGGTAGAATGTGAATCCTGTGTATATAAAAATAATGCTCATTCGCGACAACAATGTCATAGCTGAAGAATTACGAGTTTTGATTTACTAATATTACAGAGATGATTGGAACTAATGAGTAATACAGTCGACGCTCGATACAACGACCGTCTCCGTCTTACAGAAAACGGTCTTTATAACAAGTGGTCGCTGTAAGAGGTAGAACATAGAGTATATTGGGATACAGTTGGGGTTTTTTCACCGGTCGTTATATTGGGATGGTCTTTATAACGCGTGGTCGTTATAACGAGCGTCGACTGTATTAAGTAAAGGGTTTGTTTATTTATTTATTTTATTCATTTTCTTATGTCATACAGGCACCTTTGACCATTTAATAATAATATTCTGTCACTACTTTAGGGTACACTGAAGTGCTATTATTGCCTCTAAAAACATGGTCATTCCATGTCAAGTGTCCCAAATTTCGAGAAAATCCCCACTCGACCCCCTCCCATTTTGATGAAATTTTTTTTGGAAGTACATATAAGACTTGCATGAAGCCATGGCAAGTTATAGCTCCATAAGTCTTATGGTTTAGCCAATAAAAATTATTTTGTAAAGGCCTCTTTTTCGTGTCTTGGAAAAAATGACAAAATCGTCAAGTTTGTTCTTTTATTGCTCGCGACCTAAGACGATTATCAGTCTCAAATTTGGTGATTCTAATCACTGTTTAGGGTAGAATAGCCTACTTCTGAAACAAAAGCTCCATGCACTGTAGATTTTTTGCAATTTACTGCCAAATTTGGTAAAAAATCGTATTTTGGCAAATTTTGACCATAGGTCATCAGCTTGTATCTGCTGAGAGAATGACTTTCTGAAGTCAATTCTTTCATGGTGTGTAGCCTGATAGTTCTTCCGAAAGGTGTGCAAGTGGCATCTCGATAGCTCAAATAATTGCTGAATTATGCGACTTGAAGTTCCAGTCAAATTTCTTTTTTCTCAATTTTGTCTCAATTTCAAAGGGCAATATCTCAAAAGGGTCATCTTGAATTTCAATTTTCTTTACATCATTGGAAAGAGCACGCTTTTCTTAACTAAAAAACGTTATTTTTATTTTTGAGACAAACTAGTTTCAAGGGGATATTGCAGATCAAAAATGTGTACGTTATTCCACATGAAATCAAAGAAAAAGAGACATAGACCTTAAAAGTTCATGTCAATTTGTTCTATTAAAATTTACAGGAGCCATTGTACCTATGTTCTGATGAAAAAACCCTATTTTAGATATTTTTGAACTTTAGTTTTTGTGTGCGCATCCGTAAAAACTCAAGAAATGGCAAAAAAAAAGTTTCGTTTTTAACAAAAAGAATTATTTTTTTATCGCTGCTATAAGAGCTTGAGTCTTTTCTCGGACTTATCTTAAAACCCTTGGAACGGAATTTCGGATGATATGTCACTTTGTAAGGTGTCATTAATATTTTAATGTCGTAAAAAGCATTGGTTCCTTTTTCAAAAAATTAAAAATAAAAAATTAATAAATGAGATAAATAAATAAATAAAACAATTAATATGGTGTGTATGTGATAAAAAAAAATGTATTATGGGACTGCAAAGCCATTATTCTAAAAAGCAATAACGAAAGTTTTCGATAGAGTTGAATATTGCAATTATTTCCGTCAAGTAAATGATAACAATAGTAATTGAAAATATGATAAGTAGTAATTGAAAATATATTCTTTATATTGCCGAGGATGTGTCTGGATATTCTGCCTATGATTGCAATTTGCCCATAAAGAAAAATGATGAAAAATGGGAAAATGCTTTTTATGACCTTGAAATATTAATAACCTACAACCTTGCCAAGTGACATATCATCCGAAAGTCTTTTACTTCAAGAGCTTTAAAATAACACATACTAAAAGACTCAAGCTCTTATAGCAGCGATAAAAAGATAATTCTTTTTGTTAAAAACGAAACTTTATTTTTTGCCATTTCTTGAGTTTTTATGGATGTGCACACAAAAACTAAAATTTTAAAGTGTCTAAAAAAGGGTTTTTTCATCAGAACATAAGTACAATAGCTCCTGTAAATTTTAATAGAACAAATTGACATGAACTTTTAAGGTCTAAATGTCTCTTTTTCTTTGATTTCACGTGGAATAACGCACACATGTTTGATCTGCAATATCCCCTTGAAACTGGTTTGTCTCAAAAATAAAAATAACGTTTTTTAGTTAAGAAAAGTGTGCTCTTTCCAATGATGTAAAGAAAATTGAAATTCAAGATGACCCTTTTGAGATATTGCCCTTTGAAATTGAGACAAAATTGAGAAAAAAGAAATTTGACTGAAATTTCAACACGCATAAGTCAGCAATTATTTGAGCTATCAAGATGCCACTTGCCCACCTTTCGGACGAACTATCAGGCTACAAACGAGGAAAGAATTAGCTTTAGAAAGTCATTTTCTCGGCAGATACAAGCTGATAATCTATGGTCAAAATTTGCCAAAATACGATTTTTTACCAAATTTGGCAGCAAATTGCAAAAAATCTACAGTGCATTGAGCTTTTGTTTTATAAGTAGGCATTCTACCCTAAACAGTGATTAGAATCACGAAATTTGAGCCTGATAATCGTCTTAGGTCGCGAGCAATAAAAGCACAAACTTGACGATTTGGTCATTTTTTTCAAGACACGAAAAAGAGGCCCTTACAAAATAATTTTTATTGACTGAACCAAAAGACTTATGTAGCTATAACTTGGTAAGGCTTCATGCAAGTCTTATATGTACTTTCAAAAAAATTTTCATCAAAATCGAAAGGGGTCGAGTGGGTACGCCTCGTACACTTGACATGGAATGACCCACATGAAAATAAAGCAATAAACAAAAATATAAAAGCATATTAAATTATTCTCAACACAAAAGATAATTAACCCTTAAAAATAAATAATAGATGCCCCTTTCACTACCAATTTTTTCCCGAGAAAACAATTAAATAAGTAGTGCAAATACCGTTGTAATTCGGAAAATGGAAGAAAACTACAATGAATTCTGTACCTCAGAACCAGACTAACGTCCACTTTCTAAGTCCACTTTCGTCATTTTTCGGTAGAGGGGAAAAACGATTGTCGAATACATCGTTTTTCCCCTCTACTGAAAAATGAAGAAAGTGGACTTACGTTAGTCTGGTTCTGAGGTACAGAATTGTCAGTGATATCAAGGAATACCAGCGGGACATGCATTCACAATAATACAAAGCATATTTATCCCATAGGATCATTTGAAACTGTCTGCGGGAAATATATGTCCCGGTGACAGCGAAAGCGCTAAATCATGCACACAAAAACTGCTTTAAAAATCTATAAATAAACAACTTTTTTTTTCTTTCATGTACTTACCGATTTTAAATAAAATTAGCATTAAAATATAAAGCATAATCTTAATATTTAATTATATTTGAAAATATCTTGAAAAAAAAAAAGTCACCAGGGTGTTGTCTTCGCCAAGATTACTTGTTGGATGATCACTGAAATACAAATGCAAATTCGCTCTTCTTTTGAAAAAAGAAATCCAACTCTTTCGCTAAAGAAAGTTAGGGCCCTGCTTCAAATCAGCGTAAAAAGCGACCGAAACCTAAGGCAGCAACCGAAAATCCGGGTACTTTCCATAGGAACACTATGTAATCAATTTTACGTTTCTGCTTTAATTTTCTGCTTTACGTCAATGTGGAGCAGGGCCCTTAAAGAGCGAAAAAACCCTATAAAAGGCAACTGTTAACGTTAACAGAATCCTGTCGAACCGAAAAACATGTGTTCGTATTTTGATACCACTGTTTCCTTCCTAAGCGGCAATTTCGTTTGTCAATTTCATTGTCAGTTGATGAAAGGGTCATTCCATGTCAAGTGATCCAACGTTTTTTACCTTAAATTTTTGTATTTCTTTCAAATTTGGCTCATCAATTGTACCCCTTGAGGTAATCAAAAGTCTCAATTTTTAGATTTTTATCTCTATTAATTTTTCATTTATGAGAGTTTGAACTTTGGAAAAACCCTCGTTTTTCCATGGATAAGGGAACATAAAAGGGACCATAACTCGGCACCAAATATAGATAGAACGATTTGGTAAATGGCATTTTAAAGTACGTTAGTTGCCGCTTAATCTGATATGCAACATGACTAATTTTATAAAAAATTTCTTTTTCAAAAAATGAAATTTAAATTTCAAATTTAAATTTTTCGAAAAACATATGATGATTTTTTTTCAAAAAATTCTCAAATATTCTTGTGTATTTTATCTATGTTTGTACAAATTTTTAGATTGGGATCTCAATGGGATCATATTTTTTTGAATTTTTGAATAAAACTGTATAGGAAAAAAATGATATTTTTTAGATTCTATTTATTTAAATACTAAGTTATCTTGCTTGTGATGGTCTAAAAAGTAGTAAACAAACATGAATATGTTTAAAGTGAGCTGGCATGAGCTTATAGATTTGTCAGGTTCACCCTCTCCCCCCTTCCTCCCCGCACAACCATTCTTTTTTAATTCAAAAACTGTTCAAAACTGACTCTGTTAAAAAAATACTTTGATACAAAATGAATAGTAAACTTATTTAAAGTTGGTAAATGGGTTTCCTTATAACTAGACGAAGTATCCCCTCCTCCACCCAAATGTACCATTAACGCTGTATTATTATGACATCTAACCTGGGGATTGAATTGACCATTAATTTTACTCTAGGTAAGTGAGCTAGCATTAACTTGTAAATTGGTCAGCTCCCCCTCCCTTCCTTCCCGACCCAACCATTTTTCCCCCAAACTGTTTCAAATGCTAAAAAAAAAAAAACTTTTTGATACAAAATGAACAGTAAACTTATTTAAAGTTGGTAAATGGGTTTCCTTATAACAGGGGTGGCCAACCTTTTTAGGGAGAGTGCCACTATCTGGAGAGAAAAAGCTCAGCGTGCCACATTGTATTTTTCCAACAAACTGAAAATTTTTAAAAAGTTAAAAATAGATTTTAGGTTGGCTGACTATGTAATTCTTACTCAAATGAAACATTTTTTCTCGTAAATCTGAGCAATTGAAATCTAAATGATAATAAAGATAAAACAAGTCCGAACTTAAGAGTTATCGTTAATAAACACTTTTATAAGTTTTGTCAGTTGGCTTATGCTTAAAAAGAAACAAATAACATCAAACATTCTATTCTAAAAATTAAACAGTCTGTACTTAATGTGGTTTATTGCGTCGTATCTTTTTTACCAAGTCTTTAATTTTAGGATTAGTTCTTGAGAATCCTAAGAAGTTTAAGTGTTTTAAGTGCTATCAATTAATATTCAACGGTATTTAGATTTTTCTGCATTCATAACAAAAAATATTTGTTTAGAAGCGTATTTTGAACCAAATCTACAACAGCATCAGACGGCTAAAGTGTGTAAATGTGAAAAAAAATTTGTTGGTACAAATTTCCAAATTTCTATATAACGTGGATGACTTTCTGTTGAAGTAAGCTCTTATATTTGATTACCAATGCAAAAGGTCAGTAATTCTGATTTGGATTTCAGAAGGGTAACAAGTAGTGTCTTGCAGAGAAATAGACAAAGAATTTGAAAAGATCAGCATTTTTTTTATGATCCTGAAAATCATCAAACCTAACACTGAATGTATACTTAAAATAGGTGTAAAATTTTCTCCATATATCATTGGAAAATTATAAATTTGGGTTGATACTTTCAGTATTAAATTTAATGTTTTATTCTTTTTTCTCCAAAGTAGAGAGAAAGAAACTGAAGTTTCATCATAAAAGAATGTAGATGGCCTATACTGGTTTAGGATTTTATTTTTTTTTTGTACTATCTTAAATTTAATTACTTAAACTCCGGATAATAATAGAGATGACACAGCTAAATTCATTTGCTATTCTTTATTCCTAAGTAGCAAGGCCTCATTGCTTTCTTTCAGACATTTTAAAAAACACACTCCCTAAAATTCTAAAATCTTATGACTATTTTTCCTTTGGGCAGGTATTCCACATTTCAATGAAGGAGTAACTTGCCATGCTCTCCTCTTTTTCCTGGAGAAAGTTCACAAAACATTCAGAGCTCTAATTCGTAGTTATACAGTGAACTCTACAGGGTCACCAGCAGAGAAAAAGTCTCATTCTTTGGCAAGGAGTGTATGATAAATAATTAAATTATACTTTTGAAGTTTTTTTCCCAAATTATTTTCAAGTAATGTAAAAAAAAAAAAAAAAACAATTTAAGGATCTTCATTTGTGCAACCATACCGAATTTTGTCCAATCTGGTTTCCTAATTTTAATTGCAGAGTTACCTTTTTTAAAAAATTTCATCACCCGTAGGTGAAACTATTTCAGATCAGGAATCCATTCTGCAGCATCAAAAATTTCATTCTTGTCGCGCACAAATATGCTTACAAAGCATT
The DNA here is from genome assembly GCA_038373865.1 of Uloborus plumipes. Lineage (NCBI taxonomy): Eukaryota > Metazoa > Arthropoda > Arachnida > Araneae > Uloboridae > Uloborus > Uloborus plumipes. The sequence continues at coordinate 22,678 of JAXGGA010010239.1, forward strand.
GTCTGTAGCGTCACAGCTTTCGTTGGATGTCCGAAGCTAACGCTAAGTACTTTGCAATATTGTTGTTAAGACAATTCGTAAGCCAGCCTCATGACAATCGTCATAATATCATTATATTTATCATTTCGAGGGTTTTAGTTTTTATCAATATTTTTGAGATCGACATTTTCCCCTCAATTTTGGAATTTTTTTCAAAAAGTCCTCGTGTGCCACTGTTACTGCTCTGACGTGCCACATTGTGGCACGCGTGCCGTGGGTTGGCCACCACTGCCTTATAACAAGGCAAAGTAAAACCCTTCCCCCACTCAAATATACCATTAACGCTACACTAATATGACGTCTCATCTGGGGATTGATTTGAGGATTATTTTCCCCCTAGGTATATATTGTTTTTCACACAGACGAAGTGTTTCTTTTTTCAATCCGACCTTCACAAAGTGTACTTCCATTCAATATCTGAATTTAAACTTATGATTCATTTCATCCCCTCCCCCAGCACCAATCTTTAATTTTGGAGGAAGAAAAGAAACGATTCGCCCCAAGATCATAGCAAACAGCAAAATAGCGGTTTCCCCTTGTTCTCATAATATTTTCCCATTATTTTCACGCAAAACTGAAAATAAATCAAAGTATCAGGTTATATGTCAGTCCCCATCACTGCCTTTCCTTTCTCTTATTGGACAAAGCTCATGAGCTAATAGGAAAGAGTAACAAACAGAACAAACTGAAACACTACCAGCCATCTGTAGAGACTAGGGCTTTGAAATGGGGTTAGACGGGATGATAAAAAAATAAGAGTTTGGAGCGGGAAGGTAGGAAAAGGGGAGGAGCAATCTGTACAAAAGTTGAACAACATGAGAGGTTATGATCAAAAAAGCAGTATTTGTTTAATATATGTATGTAGATATATCTTGCTGCATTATTTTCCTTTACAACAAAATTAAAAAGAACACAAACAATTAAAAAAATTAAATAACAGCTGCACACTAGATAATGTGGGAAGATAGTTATGGGGACACAGACATATGGTCTGATATTTTGATTTATTTTCAGTTTTGTGCGAAAAGAATAGAAAAAACGATGAGAACAAGGAGAAACAGTGCTATTTTGCTGTTTGCTATGATCTTGGGGCGACCCATTTATTTCCTCCCTTTAAAATTGAAGATTGGTGCTGGGGTAAGAGATGAAATGAATCATAAAGTTAAATTTCAGATATTGAATGGAAGTACACTTTGAAATTCGGATCGAAAAGAAACACTTCGTCTGAAAAACAATATAGGGTCAATCCATGTGAGATCATACAGCCATGTTGCTCACTATTTTTGATTTTTAAAACTTTTTGCCTGTTAATTAACTGTTATATTGGGAGCATGAAACAATGGTTTAAAAAATTTTAAACCTTCAGAATTTAAAAACCACTTGATTGAGCAAAAAAAGATCTAAATTTCTATATCAGTTATTTTTCTGACAATTAGTAACAAATTTGTGTAAAATTAGCTTAAAAATAAGATTTTTTGTGTGAAATTTTACATTTTTGGCATAAAAATATTAGTAGAAGGAATTAAGACTCACCCTTACTTTTTTTTTCCCCTTGAATAGATATCTCATAGGACTATTCCCAGAAGTAGTGTGAAACATTTGAAGACAGTCCTTTTTTTTATATAATTTGTCAAAGTTGGCATTTTGGAGAAAAAATGGTAACTTTGAGATTTAATATCTGAAAAGGGACTGAATGAAAATCTACAAAAATTTAACTGGATAACCTTCTTATAGTAGTAAATATGCACCAAAAATGTTATGAGTGATATCGTTCTAGTTTTAGAGATATGAAGCCTCAAAGTTGGCTGAAAAATCTCATTTATTTTGACGCCAAAAAATCATCACATAATGCAAAATTAATTATTTTCATAATATTAGATGAGTTTTTTGTGGTATAAACTAACCCTTTTACCAAAACATATAATATTTAAATTTATTTTCCATTTACAGAAAGAAATAATTTAGATATTATGCTTTTATATATGCTTTTTTTCTACGTGTTAGTCATAAATCATGATTTTCCACTTTAAAGCTGGGCTTTCACGGTCTTTATGCATCTAGTAAGCAAAGAACAATTATAGTTTTAATCTAACCTACAACTCTTCATTCATTTTTAAAAGTTTAAAGCGTTAAAACCCCCCTACAGCACCAAAAAGTCGCTCAAAATCCGAATTTAAGCTCTAAATCCTGCCATTTTCCGTGAGACTGCGTCTGTATAACAGCAGAAAATGGCGGACGTATTTTCGCGGAAAAGGGTAGGATCTAGAGCAGTGTTTCCCAACCTTTTCAAGCTCATCACCCCCTTCAAGATGCTGACTGACACCTATCGCCCCCCCTCTTTTTTCTTCCTCGAAAAACCATAATTTGGAGCAAGTGAACAGCTATAATATTAAAAATATAAGTACCTAAAGGAGTGGTAAATTCTTAAGTATGGGGGGGCAATGGGTATTTAGAAGAGAAAATAGCAGTAAAAAAGGGTAACGAAAACCGAAATTGTAAACATGTACGAAACCTCTTGTTCGGGCTTCAGACAATTAATTACACGTTAAGAAAGAAACAAATTGAAGTTCAAGCGCTTCATCTTTGCAAATCGGATTAACCTTAGGGAGTATTTTATCATTCATTGTCAATTTTATGAATTTTCAGATTTTCAATTTATTTTCCTTCCAATTTTTAGTTTCAATGATTTTAATTACCCAGATTCCAGCGTAGAAAAGAAAATAATTTCTTGAAAAAATGCACTTCTGTATTTTGATAAGTATGTCAATGATCTTAGTTAAATGTTCCCCTTCAAATGATTATATCAGTTCGCTTTGTGAAAGAAAAAAAAATAGGTATTTTAATTAATAATTAATATTTCTAGTTTAAAAGTGATTAGTCATAATATCTTTATTGCGTACATTTTACTTCAAATTAAAGTTCGGTACGTATATTTTTAATATTATAGCTGTTCACTTGCTCCAAATTATGGTTTTTTCGAGGAAGAAAAAAAAAAGGGGGGGGGGCGATAGGTGCCAGTCAGCATCTTGAAGGGGGTGGTGAGCTTGAAAAGGTTGGGAAACACTGCTCTAGATCCTACCCTTTTCCGCGAAAATACGTCCGCCATTTTCTGCTGTTTTATACAGACGCAGTCTCACGGAAAATGGCAGGATCTAGAGCTTAAATTCGGATTTTGAGCGACTTTTTGGTGCTGCAGGGGGGTTTTAACGCTTTAAACTTTTAAAAATGAATGAAGAGTTGTAGGTTAGATTAAAACTATAATTGTTCTTTGCTTACTAGATGCATAAAGACCGTGAAAGCCCAGCTTTAAAGTGGAAAATCATGTTTTTATGACTAACACGTAGAAAAAAAGCATATATAAAAGCATAATATCTAAATTATTTCTTTCTGTAAATGGAAAATAAATTTAAATATTATATGTTTTGGTAAAAGGGTTAGTTTATACCACAAAAAACTCATCTAATATTATGAAAATAATTAATTTTGCATTATGTGATGATTTTTTGGCGTCAAAATAAATGAGATTTTTCAGCCAACTTTGAGGCTTCATATCTCTAAAACTAGAACGATATCACTCATAACATTTTTGGTGCATATTTACTACTATAAGAAGGTTATCCAGTTAAATTTTTGTAGATTTTCATTCAGTCCCTTTTCAGATATTAAATCTCAAAGTTACCATTTTTTCTCCAAAATGCCAACTTTGACAAATTATATAAAAAAAAGGACTGTCTTCAAATGTTTCACACTACTTCTGGGAATAGTCCTATGCGATATCTATTCAAGGGAAAAAAAAGTAAGGGTGAGTCTTAATTCCTTCTACTAATATTTTTATGCCAAAAATGTAAAATGTCACACAAAAAATCTTATTTTTAAGCTAATTTTACACAAATTTGTTACTAATTGTCAGAAAAATAACTGATATAGAAATTTAGATCATTTTTTGCTCAATCAAGTGGTTTTTAAATCATTTTGATATATTTATAAATAAAAAAGTTATAAGCATCCTCAAAAAGTACTCTTTTCATGAAAAGTCGCTTCCGCAGCTACTGAAAAGTGCTTGCCAAAAAAAATTCTGAAGGTTTAAAATTTTTTAAACCATTGTTTCATGCTCCCAATATAACAGTTAATTAACAGGCAAAAAGTTTTAAAAATCAAAAATAGTGAGCAACATGGCTGTATGATCTCACATGGATTGACCCTATATATACCTAGGGTGAAAATAATCCTCAATTCAATCCCGAGGTTGGACGTCATATTAGTATAGTGTGAATGGTATATTTGGGTGGGGAGGGGGATACTTCGTCTAGTTATAAGGGAACCCATTTACCAACTTTAAATAAGTTTACTATTCATTTTGTATCAAAGAGTTTTTTTTTTTTTTTTTAAACATTTTGAAACAGTTTTGAAAAAAAAAGAGTGGTTGTGCGGGGGAGATAGGGGGGGGGGGATGAACCTGACAAATCTATAAGCTCATGCCAGCTCACTTTAAACATATTCATGTTTATTTACTACTTTTTAGACCATCACAAGCCAGACAACTTAGTATTTAAATAAATAGAATCTAAAAAATATCATTTTTTTCCTATACAGTTTTATTCGAAAATTCAAAAAAATATGATCCCATTGAGATCCCAATCTAAAAATTTGTACAAGCATAGATAAAATACACAAAAATTTTTGAGAATTTTTTGAAAAAAATTCATTAGGGTGAGTTCTGGTAAGTGCATACCCTTTTTTTCAAAGTTCATGTTCTCAAGGATGCTGCTCTGTTGAAAAATCTTGTACACTCACATTTTTTTTTTAGTTTTCTTTCTAGATCCTTTACAAAGATTTTCAAGCATATAATATATCAAATAAACCATAAACATAGATTTTGTGACCTGGTTTATGACACCTATTCTAAGGTACGCACTTTCCCTACCTGGCGGGGTAAGTGCGTCCACCTTAAATTATGTGAATATGAGCAGGAAAAAACTTCTGGCACATATTAAATATGTTAGGTAGTTGCCTTGGGATAACTCCTAATACTAGAGATCAGCACTTGCTTGCATGGCTGAAACGCAATCAGTGATATCCCACGTGTCTTGCGAACATCTGTGATTTGAAGATTGAGAGAATTGTGTTTGTGATTCTTCCTCTGTCCTTTTAATAAGACCAAGTGAGCAAATGTAAGTTGTTTTTATTTTATAGTCTACATAGTTTATTTTGGTTTAATACATTAACCAGTCCGTGTTTAAGCCAGGGTTCGCACTTACCCCTTCCTAAATGTAAGATGAAACATGTGCGTCCAATAACGTTGCTGTAAGTGCGTACCCCTGTGATTTTCTTTAATGCTATTTGTATGGTAGATCGTTAGGTGACCTGACTGAACAATTCGCTCTTTTTCTTTTTTTTTAAATAAATACGGTTCTAAAATATTTTTCTTATTAGAATCAGCAGCAGTAAGAAAAAACAATAAATAAAGAGCAAAAAAAAAATAATAATAATTAATTGATCATGATATGATACTCGTACTTTTTTTTTTTTTTTTTTTGTACATTGAAATAGTTTTTTACAAGGTGTTCTTAATTTTCTTAAATATAATTTATTCATTACTCCACCTTCGCTTTTTGAATCAGTTGGTTCCTTATTTAGTGTTTCACTTAATTTCATTGCTTCATTTGTCATTCTCGTTTAAATAAAGTATAGTTTATGATCGCTATTTTCAACGAAAAATTTACTAACTGATATCTAAAAGCGAATATATTTCAGAGGTAATGAATAAAATTGAAATCTTATGCCGCATTCAATGTAAATATAAATACTTGATGGAAATTACGTCGGATTTATAATCGGCTTATAAAATACTTATAAGCAAAATTAAAGGTGAATTACGAGAGTCGGATTTTCCACGTAATGGTACACACTTGCCTCATCATAATGGTACGCATTTACTCCGCATAATAGTACGCATATGCCTCATGATAGTGGTACGCACTTGCCCCATCAATAATGGTACGCACTTACCCCCACCTTACTTTAAAGAAAGGGAAAGTGCGTACCGTCATATAAACAAATTTTAGTTAGATTATTTGATCAAAATACCCCATGTATGTTATTAGTAGCTATTACTCAAAAGAAACAACTTGCGTTTCTTGACTTCAATCGCTTGGTATCACTACAAGAGAAACTGAAACAAAAATTTCTCAATCTTTACTTCAGAGTTTTTTTGAAGACATTGAGGTTGTCTCTGATTGTGTTTCGTCTATTGAATACTGGCCTGAATTCTACCAATTGAAATTATCATTAGACAGTTATCTAACATAGTTGATGTGTTGCAGAAGCCATTTCAGGACAGTATTCATTTAATTCCCAGTGGACGCACCTACCCCGTGGACGCACTTACCAGAACTCACCCTATGTGTTTTTCGAGAAATTTAAATTTGAAATTTAAATTTCATTTTTTGAAAAAGAAATTGTTTATCAAATTAATCATGTTGCATATCAGATTAAGCGACAACTAACGTACTTTAAAATGCCATTTACCAAATCGTTCTATCTATATTTGGTGTCGATTTATGGTCCCTTTTATGTTCCCTTATCCATGGAAAAACGAGGGTTTTTCCAAAGTTCAAAGTCTCATAAATGAAAAAATAATAGAGATAAAAATCTAAAAATTGAGACTTTTAATTTCCTCAAGGGGTACAATTGATGATCCAAATTTGAAAGGAATACAAAAATGTAAGGTAAAATTTTTCTCAGATTTTGGATCACTTGACGTGGAATGACCCGAAAGGGAAAATTGATGACCCTAAGAATCGGCGGAGACAGTCAGGGATCAAGGTCATTGTCAGGGATGGGGGGTTCGCTTCTCATGGGCGCCACCGGCTACCAAGCACTTACGTAAGGGCCTGGGGCTCGACTTTATGACCTAAGAACAGCCTTTAGCATACCGAAACAGCTCTCCTATGTTTTTCAAACAATTGTAGAAACTCAACTTAGAAGTCTTCACTTTCAGCAAGTCGGGATTACAATATTACAAGGCTAAATTACGATTATTTAAAGTTAGATTACAATTACGATTACACGGGAAATACTTGATTAAAATGACGATTACACGATTACGAGTGTCCCATTTCCAACTTATGATTATGATTACACAAAAATGTAATCGATTACGCCGATTACGATTACGTAATCGGCGATTACTCCAAGCCTGGTCTGAATAAATAGACGGCTGCAGCAAGGCGTGTATGGTTATAGGTGGTTATCTGCTTGTGATATAAGTTAGGCCAGGCGGTGCTTATGCAGGCCCATCATTTAGGGGGGCAGGGTGGGTCAATTGCCCCCCCCCCTGGCTTTGAGAAATCAATGTATTTACAGATAAGTGGACGTGGTTTTTGCTGTTTTCCGATGAAATTGCATTGTGTTTTCACCCTTTGCCCCCCCCCCCCGGAAAAACTTGAAATGACGTCCCTGTGCTTATGCCTCTTCTGCGAAAAAGAGCAATGTTTCAACAACATACGGAGTTTGAACTGGGGAGGATCATCGGCCTTCGTGAAGCTGGATTGTCTCATCGTGAAGTAACCGCTCATGTGCAATGTAACAGCAGCACAGTGATGCGTGTTTGGAAGCAGTGGACGGACGAGTGTCGGACAATTCGGAAATCCGGGAGTGGACCCCGAAATGTGACGTCAGCGCGCGATGATAGACACCTGATCCGTATGGTGCTGACGAACCGTGCTAGACAACCAGCTGCAAAGTGGTCAACAGCTACAGGTGTTTCCTTGTGTGCTTCGTCAATTTGTAAACGTTTGCTGCAGCGTGGACTGCGCGCAAGGACTCCTTTATACCGGATCCCCCTCGTGGCTAAAGCATCGCTGCCTGCGGCTACAATGGGCCAATCAACATAAAGACTGGCCTGCTGATTGGCAGTATATCGTGTTTTCTGACGAATTCCGATTTAATTTGTGGTACCATGATGGCCGCATTCGTGTCCGGTGCTATTCCGCTGAACGCCACCTTCAGTAGTGTATTATCGAACGTCGCAGTGGACGAACACATGGAGTCATGATCTGGGGAGCCATATAATATCACGGACGATCTCAATTGCTACGAATTATGGGTAACCTGAACAGCAACCGGAACATCAGGGAAGTTCTACAGCCCAATTTGTCCCCTTTCTTCAAGGCTTGCCTGGCGCTGTATTTCAGCATGATAATGCCCGCCCTCGTGTCGCTGGGACTCTTCAATCCTTCCTTGCATCACATTGTTTACAGCTTTGTCCCTGGCAAGCGTATTCCACGGATATGTCGCCCATTGAATATGGTAAGTGCTCCAGTAGTCGGCCAGTCTCCAGTAGTCGGCTACCATGACATAAAACTCCTCATAACTAGTACATTTTTAATTCAAAATCAGATATGACGCATTCACACATTCATGTACCTATCCTCAATCATCAACCAGTGGCAGTTAAGTTTTGGGTACTTTTTTGAATTAGTAATGAGTCATTTCATTTTGAATGGTGTGTCCGTCATCCAAGATTGCGATTCTGCTTATTTTTCATGTAAGATGATTCTGTGGCCGACTACTGGAGCATTTACTAGTGTTGACAACAGCTTGGATTTTAACATTTTTTTTTTTTTTTAAATTTCTGAAACAAGAAGCTGAAAGGTTCATCAGAAAGGTTCATTCTAAAGTTTTAACTTGTTTTTGTTGCTGTATTGATAGCTAAAAGTTCTAGGTTAGCCAAGATCAACAAAAGATCTCTTAAATGGCCGACTACTGGAGCACTTACCTTATGTTTGGGATTTCGTTGGTCGGCGGCTCGTTCGTGATCCTCGTCCTGTTGCTTCTACAGACGAACTTTGGGTACGCATACAAACAGTATGGAATGCTTTTGATCAGGCAGACATTAAAAATTTGTTTGACCCTATGCCACGTCGCGTAGCAGCACTCATTGCAGCGCGTGATGGCTACACAAAATACTAATTTCAATATTTTTTAATTTTTTGTTGGCTTTCTAAGTTTAATCATTATTTGTACCACTATCATTTAGCTGTGTAATTTCTGCAGCATTACTTTTTAAAGAGCTCCAAAGACAGTGTCACTTCATTACAGTACTGTTCTGAAAGTTATATTTTTAGCTCAAATAAAAACGAATTCATTATTTTTACTCATATATTAGGTACAACTAGGAAAAGCTACTATGTTTGTTAACACTCAAAATTCCCTATGTTCCCCAACCTTCCAGGTTTTTTCCCGGCTCTCAAAAATTGTGGATTTTTTGCAACTCTATATGCAACACTATACATTGCACACCATCAAGGTTCAATTTCGTATAAGTTGTAAGAAATGATTTGGTAACCATTTATTCGATTTTGTTAATTTTGTCTCAAGTAACTTACATTGTATGTTGCTCTTATATTATCGCTTGCTTCCATTATTGTTATGTTTTCTTTTTTGGACCTCAGACGTCGAGTAGTCCCTCTTTCAAATTGGCAGTCTGCCAACGTTGCTCGCCAACCAGCCCCCGGTTTCACCATGCGGTACAAGATGGTGGATCCAGAGCTGCTAATCAACTTGCTCCTGGCTGGTGCGACACCCTCTCCTTCATGCTTCAGGTCAACTGCGGATCCAGAACTTTTTCCAAGGAGGGGCGATTGATTTTTATTACTTACTGTTTATTATGTATTCTGCTTTGTAAATGTTGATCACATAAGTTTCGGAGTTCAATTTCTAAAAATTTTCGGGTGAAAGCCCAAATTTCCTTCCTTTAACATCATTATAACTCGTCTAAAACTAAGTTTTTACATCTTCAATATTGAAAATTTACTAGTGGAGAGTCCCTCAAGGGAGGGGCGATCGCCCCTCCCTTGTAGGTGGTGCACGTTAGCCTCTGGTCTTCGGCGGAGCAGATTGTGGCGCTTAGTTCTACACACACACACACAAATAGACAGCGCCGTCTACTTACGCACACACGTACCTAAAGCAATTCGTCGTTGCGAAAACATAAGTTGAATTCGAGGTGTCAAAATTCAATTTTTTTTTTGTAATATATTATATTTACTCTTTTCCAACGTTTTCAAGCCTTTTGTTGACAAGGGCTGCGTTCAGAGTATTCGCCCGGGCGTTTAAGCCGTGACGTCATAAATAGCTTCCCGGGCCGCGAGCCCGGGAAGCTGTGGTCTGGACAGCACTTGTGCCTTTCGGGAAGAAACAACATGGCGGACACAACAGCAGAGCGTAACACGGTGATCAATGCAGGAACCATCCTGCATTTGCTCCTATATTTTGGCCAAAAATGATACCATTCTTAACCTTGGCGACAATTATTGTTCATCTACCGCCATGGTTGAGCGTGGGATCGAAATGACTTATCGAATTTAATGAGAAATATGTTATTTTAAGTGAAGGAATTTACGATGAAATAGGCCTAACAGTAAGTAAAGAATTTCATCGATCTCGCTTATCTGACAGGATTGTTCCTGCAATGACCGATTCTCAAGGAAATATATCATTTCAGATTCATCACAGCAAATAGCGTGCGAATTTTTTACCATTGTGTGTGTATTTTCAAGATTTTGTTTTAGTCACTCTTCGTAAATCCTAGCAGACGAAAGAGCAATAAATTTCAGCCAATGAGCATCATCCTTTGCTAAACGCCCAAACACGTGACCTATCTGCCCAGCTAAATTTCCTGGGCTGAGCCCAGGAAGCTCGGGCGTCTACTCTGGGCAGCATTTGGGAAGTTCGGCCTTTCCAAATGGCTGCTCTGAACGCTTTGGGAAGAACCTGGGCTTCCCGGGAAGCTCGGGCGCGTACTCTGAACGCGCCCAAGGAAATTTCATTAAAATGCAAAAGAGAAGAGCTGTTACCGCTGTTACTTAAGGCCCCTATATATACGAGCCGGTGCATCAAGATTAAGTTTCACCACTTTGGATCCAGCACGTGTTTTTGTGCTTGAGCGGTTGTTTTTTCTGGCCAGTAATCGCGTTTTGGTACTTTTTCACTGTGAGCAATTATTAGTGGCACTTGGATTTGGCAAAGCTTAGCAACGTGCCAAAACTTTTTTCTGGTAACCCTACTCCGCAACAATGAAAATTTGGAAATAAAAGTTAAGGAATTGGATCCAAAGTGGTGAAACTTAATCTTGATGCGTCGGCCTGTCTATATAGCGGCTCTACTGTTACTCATTCACCATTGGATATCAACAAATCTCACGTGACCTCTCAATCTGCCATGTGTGATGTCATCGTAAAAAGTCACGTGATTTTGTCACACGTCACGTGATTTTGTTGACGTCAAATAGAGTTATCCAATCGCATTTAGGAGGTCTCGGAGAAGAATTAGAGGAAGCATTTTAGGAGTTGGCAACATTCTGTTGTAGTACGAAAGTCAAAACGAATCGAAACTAATTACGATGCATTTGATTCAGTGACACAATAATGACAAATATTAAAAAACACGCTTGTAAATTGGAGAAACCATCTGATGACGAAGATAATCTTTTTCCATCCCAAGTAGGAATTTCAATGGACAAATCACGAAATTTGGGAAGCAGCTGTCCCAAACCACGAGGTGACTATGACACATTGAAGAGAGCTACAGTAAATGAAATTGATTTGAAAGACTGTGATAAATCTCGTACTTATCGTAACAAAATCGATAAATTCCGGGATACCTTCAAGTGTCGAAGTAGATTCGAATCTCCAGTTAGGGATAAAAGCAGGAAAACTAAATGTTCAAGGAAACGGGCTTGTGGTAGGGAAGAAAAAACTTCTAGAAGACGTAGTAGTGGAGAGCGAAAGAACGTTCGCAGAGTCCCAGACAAACTTAAGAAAAGGAAAGTCGCATTGACTGTTAAAGAGGAAGGTGATTTAAACAAAAGTTCCAATTCCGTCTCACAAATGACTATTGACGAAAAAGAACTCGATAGAGAAGACTATGAAAGGAGAAGACAAATAAGGAAAATTATGGATAGAGAAGCTGCTTATGCAGAGCATCTATGTTATTGGACAGCAAGGGAAAAAAGAAAAGCTAAGGAATATGAAAACGAAAAACTAAAAGCTGCTGAACGAAGAAAAGAAGAATCAAAAGAAGCTAGAAAACTGGAATATTTTTTTAAGGATTATGACGATGAAAGAGATGATTCTAAATATTTCGAAGGAAGTTCGCTTACTCGCCGGCTGAAAGAAAGACAAGAAGAAATTGTAGAAGATATATTTGATTTGCAGAAAGAGAGAAGAGAGGAGTTGGAAGAATTTAGGAAACTAATTGAGGAAGGACATAACTTAATTTGTGCAAGATTGGTGGCAAGTTTAGTCACATTGTGCCAATTTCTGAATTAACTTTTCAGTAGTAAACTTATTGATTTTTCTTTGAAAATTGAGTTTTAAACTAAAGCAATATTATTTTCGGTAACATTTGTTAATACAGGTAAGTGCTTTTTTGGGCTACTTTAGGTGAAAAAGCTTGAAAATTTTACTACTGTTTCATATTATGATAATTTTTGCAAAAAACATTCAATGTTGCATGCAATCATGAAGTTGGGGGACTATCAATACATGAAATCGGGCAATTAATAAAAAAAAGGTAAAGATGTATTTGAGAGTGCTTTTGCGACTTTGGGATTAATGTAACTACATTGAATAACAGGGGGGGGGGGTGATTGACCCTCCCTCTCTCTTTAAAGACTGTCAAAGTAATTTTGGGTTTGTGATTTTACAAAATATTTGTGGTGCTTTTGAAGGTCAACACTGAGCATTTGAGCTAAATTTTATTTTACAAGACAATTATTTCATTGTTCATCATAATGAGAAATTATTTGACTTCAATGATGTTAAAAGAATGTGCAACTTTACTTCTCACATTTAAGAAATGAAAGCACCAGCTTTGAGAAAACCTGGCCCTAAGGGACTGCAATTTCAGTCTTTATTTGATTTATCCGACTGTATCTATATTGTTTCCAATGGCTATTTTATTTTAATAAAACATATATTACCATGACCTAGAAAGTACATAAAACCACTTCTTAGAGGGGTCATGTGGAAAGCTTATAAGCCAGTTAAGAACTTTTAAACGGTCAGTCAAGGAAGATGTTCAAAAAAGTGTTAGAGGAGCACAAGTAGAGTTATATATCCTAGATATTCTCTGGAGTCGTTATTGCTGCAAACAATAAAATGTAAAGTTGAAAGCAAGAAGAACTAATATTCAATGAGAATGTTTTTTTTTTAAAAGTATATTTACTCCTTTTTTTAGCCTAGTTTCCCGTTAAAAATAAAAGAAAGACGAAAAAAGTATTAAAAGTAGCTTAATGCATCTAAAAAATATCGCCAAGTCCAAAAAATATCGCCAAGTTAAAAAATTAAAGAGGTAAAATGAATATCGAAAAGTTAAAAATTTGAAAGTAGGGTATTGAGAAGGGGAATTTGTGTGTCGGTCTGTCTGTCCCCCCCTAATAACTTTTGAATGAACATTCCGATTTGGATAAACTTTTTTTTGTTGGAAAGATCTCGGCGAGTACAGCTCATTCCCATATTTGATTTTTTGATTTGAACAATTTTTGGTTCAATTTTGAGCCGTTCAAACAACCGGTTCCGCGATACTAACTTTTAAATGAACAGTCCGATTTGAACAAACTTTTTTTTGTTCGAAAGATCTTTTCAAGGATACTTCATTCCCGTATCTACATTTTCGATTTGAACAATTTTTCATACAACATTGAACCGTTCAAACAAGCTGTCACCCCTAATAACTTTTGAGGTAATAGTCCGATTTAAACAAACTTTTTTTGTTCGAAAGATCTCGGCAAGGATACTTCATGACCGTATTTAAATTTTCAATGTGAACCTTTTTTTCGTTCAACATTGAACCTTTAAGCAACCTTTCCCCACCTAATAACTTTTAAGTGAACCGTCCGAATTGAATAAACTTTTTTTTGTTCGAAAGATCTTTTCAAGGATACTTCATTCCCGTATCTACATTTTCGATTTGAACAATTTTTCGTTCAACATTGAACCGTTCAAACACGCTCTCACCCCTAATATTTTTTGAGGTAATAGTCCGATTTAAACAAACTTTTTTTTATTCGAAAGATCTCGGCAAGGATACTTCATTACCGTATTTAAATTTTCAATGTGAACCTTTTTTTCGTTCAACATTGAACCTTTCAAACAACCTTTCTCCACCTAATAACTTTTAAGTGAACCATCTGAATTCAATAAACTTTTTTTGTTCGAAAGATCTCGGAGAGACTCATTCCCATATTTCACTTTTCAATTTGAACCATTTTTCGTTCAATGATGAACCGTTCAGAAAATTTTTTAACATGAGCGCCTACTGAGAAATTTAAATTGAATGTTCATTCTGAACTTAAAGGCGGATTTCCTTCAAACTAACTTTGTAAGAAAACGGTTTTGATAAAAACTTTATGTTAAGTACTTTTCTGAAAAATCTTCTGTGAGGACTCTGATTCCGACTCCGACTCCGCAAACATGGCGGAAATGCAGGCTCAGAAAAAAATGATTGACTGGGCAGACGATTTTTTGTTTATTTTTTTTTGTTTGTTTAATTAATTATTATTACTTTTATTTATTTATTTTTTTTGGCAGACGATATTTTTTTTTGATTACAAAAATTGTTCATTCACTAGAGCATTTTATTCTTTATTTATATTTAATAACTGGCAACGGATTAAAAATAAAATTCGAGACATTTTATTAACGAACGAGGTTTTTTTTCTTTCTTTGATAAAATGTTTTGATGTTCTTTGTACTTTTATTTTATTTAGTACTTTTTTCCTTTTGAAAACGATTGTGAAATTTTTCTACGGAAGAACTATAACAGTTACATTCTTTAAAAGGTGTGACAAAACTTTATTTACTCGTTTATTTACTTTTTACGTGTCCATTTCATCTGATGAGAGGGGTATATTTTGCTTTTAGAAATCAGCTTTAAGTGCTATAAAGGTATGTTTGACATAATTTTCAGTTTCAGATATTCAAGAGAATATTGATTAGATGCTAGAATGCCGATGTCGATGTACGGGAAAGTAGGCTCATTTAGTTCTTGACAGAACTTCTTGTTAAAAAGTACTAGTTTGGGGCACTTCAAAATTTCGACCAGCATTTGTTTTGCCTCTCGCTTCCCGAAGAAAGTGTAAAAGAATACAGAAACATTTACATCAACATTTTCTACAAGCTTTGAAAACTTACTGAGGACGCCACACACACATTCGCATGTTCATGTAGATTCTCTAGGTGGGAGTACAAGGACCGTCTGACCCATCCCAAAAATGAAATGGTTTTTCTCCCAGCTGGTTAATTACATTGGAATAGAAATAAGGCTGATAAAGATCAATTAAGCTGTACAGAAAATAAAAACGTTCATTCGTAACATTGTTATTTTCTGTACACAGGTGTGATTGTGTTCCGGTATTTTACCGGATTTCCGGTAGTTTCATGATCGATTCTGGTATTTTCATGTTCGAAAATACTGGAAATAAAATATTTTTAATTATGCTTTTGTCTTTCAACCTTCGGTATTTTTTTTTTATTTTTCGAATTTTTGGTGATTTTCCGATGATTACTAATAATATTCATCGAACAAAAATGTTAAGATGCCATTCTATTATTATTATTATTTTTTTTTTTTTGACTAAAACTATTTGAAACTATTCGACTGAATGAAATGTGTCTTGTTTGTTTATCAAATTCAATGAATTATCAAATATGTATAATTATAAAAATAGGTGTGCGGTGTGCTTAAATAATAGGGGCCTTGGTTTTTTGAAAAAAGTTGTTTTTGATTTTTTTTTTTTTTTTCAAGAATTGTTGGGGAAAAATTTTCAGAAATTTTGCCCTGCATATAAGTTGACCCCCTAACTTTCAGCTTCATTTTTTGAACTAAATTTCTTGACTTATACGGGAGTATATGCAGTAAATTTTGTGTTGTTTTTCTTGAAGCTTTTTGTGAACTAAGAATGCTGAGAGAATAAAAAAAAATTCCTGAATGTTAGCAGAACTTTGCATGTGTTTGAGAACAGTATTCGTATGAACAAAAATGTTATTAAATTTTGTTTCACGTTAAAAATAAATCTGAGCAAGGTGACGGGGCACGTTTCCACCTGTGCAACAGGGCACGTTACCTGTGTTTAAGAGCAGTATTCGTATGAACAAAAATGTTATTAAATCTTGTTTTACGTTAAAAATTAATCTGAGCTAGGTGACGGGGCATGTTTATGCATTAACAACGGGGCACGTTTACACTTGTTCTTGCTGCGTAAATGTGCCCTTGGAGCTTTTTTGTGCTGTACTGTGTCAAACCTTTTTGGTATTTTTAGGATATTTAGTTTTGCATATCATCATTTAAAGTTTAGTTGAGTAAGAGATTCGTTTCTAGCAGCTTATAAACTTACAAGCATAGTTATGTCTTCATGTCTATTTGGCTTTAATTTTTAGTAGACTATTCTGCCCATTATAAATGTTTTTTATTTTATATAGATGGTGAGACATTCTGTTCAAAGAACTAATGTAACTAAATTAGATGTTGAAATTATAAAAAATGCTGCTCTGTAAGTGAGACTGGGTGAATAAGTGAGACTGCTTACGCAGCAGACATCGACCTAAAAACTTTATTTATTTATTTTTTACTCTTAAATGCTCAAACAGGGCAAAAACTGAATACACGAGCTTCCAATGTATTAACTGCTTTATAAAACCATAACATCTAAAATTTCCTAATGTAAAACATAAAAATTAGAACATTTATTGAAAAAAATCTGCATAAACGTACCTTAGTCTACCGTTCATATTTTCTATGAAGTTTGAAACCGAGCTATTATGAAACACAGCCGAACGGGGCCGTCGTGATTCTCTCCTCTACTCTACTCTCTTTCTCCCCGGGCCTAACACTGTGAGATTGGGGGAGCGCGTGACGTCATTCATTGAGTCGAAAGATTGTAGCGTCTTGCAAGACAAATCGGACATTCGCATTGTTGATGGGTGCTTGTAAAATTTTTTTTCTTAATGTTATTCATTAGGGACATAACTAGATGGGGACGGAAAGGAATAGTGTCCTGGGGGCCAGATTATGCGGAAGCTAAACTAACGAACTATTGAACAAATTTATATTTTTCTCCAGAAAAAAGTGGGGAATTAAGTCGACTTCTGCGAAGTAAAAAGAACAAAGACTAACTAAATGCAGAAATAAAGATGGGTGGGAAGAATGGACATGTAAAGGGGGACAGGGGCGCAGTAAATGGTGGGAATGTATTTTGACCAATACTTGCTGTATATCTTACCTAATCATCAGTGGCGTAATCTAGGGGGAAAGTGCCCCCCTACTTTTTTTGGTCCAGGGGCAGAGAATCTTTTGCCCCCTAGTTTTTAAGGAAATTTTTTTTTTAATTGTTTGTCAAATGATGCATACCTTATTTTCAAACGAGAAAAAATGTAATTTCCTAAATGTAACCACTAGGGATGCACCGAGTAGCATTTTACCGAGTAGCCGAGTACCGAGTACCAATTGTTTTTTAAAAAATCATTGACATAGAGCGGTACAGGGTTAGAAATCATTACAAAATTTTACTGGTCTTCTCGACCAGTGAGCAGGAATATATGCTGGTTAACAGACAGCATCACTGGTCCACCTTAAATCATTAATCACATTTTTTTTCTTTAAAAAAAATGGTGGTCCTTGGATTGTTTTTATGGTGATTCGCGGCGAGTTTTACTGGTCTGGAACCAATGGACCAGTAGTAAATTCGAACCCTGACATATGAACTGATGATTGGAATGGACCTCTATATGATAGTTCTTAGAACAAAAATCCCACTGAATTTAACTTATGCATTGTTTAAAATATTTTATTTATTTTGTCAAAAATTTTAGAAAAAAGTTATTTTTAAAATGAATAAATATTAAGTATCAATTAAGTTGGAATTATATTAATCTATTATTGATTAGTTCTAATTCTCTAAACTTGTTCGTCAAAAAAGTTCGTCAACTTTCTGGCAGTGCTTTGATGAAGTCTCAAATGCACAAGAAAATGTCAATAGTGAAAATACCAACACTGAATTCGAATACGAAGAGATGTTAAAGAAAGAGATGGAGTCTTTTTTTTCTGGAGAATTACTAAATAGAACAAATAGTCCTTTTGCTTGGTGGAAAAAAAATAAAAGTTTCCTATCTTATGCAAACTAGCAAAAAAGTTTCCTAGTGCACCTTCAACTAGTGTGTACAGCGAGAGGGTTTTTTCCGAGGCAGGTTATATTTGCAGCAGTCTGAGGAATAAGCTTTCACCAGAAAATGCTGAAAGATTAGTCTTTTGCACCATAATTTAAGATACAACAATTTCAATTATTAAAATATTTTACTGGCATTTTCCCTTTTTTTCATTAAATATTAGACAATCTTTTTCTAACCCTAATAAAAATGACTTAATTTTACTTCTCTGTGTTATCACTATGCCACAAGTTTGAATCTGCAAAACCATGATTTTAAAAATTCGTAATCTAAATTTTTAATGATTAGAAATATATTGGAATATGACTGAAAGTTTCTTTTTAATGAGTTTATTAATATTCATCTTAAGGATCACTTGGACTGTTCTTGACCAAAGGTAAGTTCCCCTACACCAATATGCGATATGGAAAAGTTAATTACATTTGCACATTCTTAGTTAATTTTCATACTTATTTGGTATTATAACTTTTTAAAAACTTATACGTAGAATTCAGTCATATTTTATAAATATATTAATTGCAAATAATTGCATTATATATATATTTGCATATTTTTAATTATTGAAAAACGTGTCTTGAACTATTCAATTTTCTACAACTACTCGGTATCGGCCGAGTACCTGATCCAAATTTGGCCGAATACCGAGTACTCGGCAAATTGGCCGAGTAGGCCGAGTACCGAATATTTACCGAGTACTCGGTGCATCCCTAGTAACCACTGTAGGAAAAGACGGGACACAATACAATACAATACAATACAAATGCGACGACCAGCAGCAGGCTCTGGGCCCAACTGGGCTGGTCCTACTCAAATTAAAGACCCCAATGAAGATCAATGGCCCTCTTAAAGCTATCTACTCCATTGCTCCTTACCGCCTCTTCCAGTAAACTGTTCCAAGTTCCCACTTTTTAAACACAGAGACAGTCTCGGTACAAGGAAGCAACCTCTCTTCCTGATAGCAAGCCCCCACCCCCTTTTCCTTGGAAACTGCTTTTAAGCAATAAATAGGGTCTGATTTTATCCATAAGACCTTCCTAGACACACATGGTCAAACAAGGGGCCCTGAAAGGACAAAATCTGTTCAATTTACGTTGCTTAAGGTATCTTTGAAAAAAGCAATTTGAACGAAAAAAGATGATAAAATTGCATAATAAAACAATACTTGTAGCTGATACTTGAAAGTTTATTGGCAAATTTAATTGATGTTTTTCTTTTTCAATTTCTTTTTATTATTTTGTAAAGAAACATTTACATAACATTTTTTAAAATAAATGCTACAGTACAGTCCCCCCCTCCCCCCTCGACTCTGATTCAGATTAGCCCTCTCTCTGTTTTTAATTCCTTTTTTTTTTAATTGCAACACTGACAATCCGCTGTAGTTATTTAGATGTAGCCGAAGCCCGGAATACAGTTCTGATTCCATTGATTCTACAGTTTAAGCTGACCTACGGTGGGCATGATTCCCTTGAGAGCCGGCTCCCGAGTTAACGCTCAAGGTGGTGTTTCAGCTTTGACGGTGCCTTGGATCCTTGATGGTTTCGTGGAAGTCAGTCCCTTTAAAGTTGTGAGAAGGACTTGAAGCTTATCTTGGTATAAAGAGTTAAGATAGTGTTCTTTAACATCTGTCATTATTTATGGAAGCTATTGGCTATTATTAGTTTCTTCCACTATTATATGGATCAGACTAAGATCTAGATCAGACCACCATGGAAGGCGTATGGGAATGTCTAACCCTTTCCCACGATTTTTTCACTCAAGTTATGAATAACTGGACGCCGCAGACAACAAAAATTTCTCATGAATGAAAAAGTACAGCTACTTGACTTTGTCGGATTACCTTTGTCGGGTTATTTCTATAGGTAATCCGGTAACCTTTAGTACTTCATTTATCACTTCACACAGGGCTGATCCTAGCAGGTGTGCAGCTCGTGCACCGCACGAGGGCGACCAAAGCAAGGGGCGGCCGCAGGCCTCATGTAGCATTTTTTCTTTACAAAGTTTTTCCAAAAAAAAAATCAAGCATTCCCGAATAAAAAAAAATAAATAAATAAATGAATAAAAATTGCTAGAAGAAAAAAAATGATGAGGTGGCCTATCGTCGTACTTTTCTCGCATCGTTTTTGTCCTGCACTATCTATACGCTGAAGTTTCAGTCAGATTATGTAGTTGCACGTGCGGAAGAGCGGAGAAGCAGCCTCTTTTCCCAAGGCAGCGAAGACCAGACTATTAAATCCTTCGGTTACAAATATTCTTCAAGATAAGAGCTAAAACAATGGGTCAAGTCAACACCACGACTCCGCTCCCTGGGGCGGCCGATCAGCCAGCCACATAGAAAGGAAGAGTCTGGGAGCGAAGGGAGAGGGAAGAAAATAAAAACACAGCTGCATTCAAAAATGTGCAGCCTAGTTTGAAAAAATAAAATAAAAGGAGATAACATTATTCATCTAAAAATTATTTATCTATTTTTTTAAACAAATTGATGCATCATGTTTCTCTCACTGAATAGTAGTAGTATTTAAAATGGATGGATATTTTACAGCAATTTTCAGCAGCAGTTTCGAAGTCGGTTTCTTTTTCTCTCTCAAAATATTTGATTTAATCATTGTTTTCTTTGTTTCGGTAGAAAGGGGAAGGACTGTATAGCTTTTTTTACCTGGTGTACGTAAAAGCGATGCGTTAAATTTTTTTTTTAGAAAAAGTACAAGGCTTACCTAAATTAGCCACAGAGTCTATCAAATTATACTGAAAAAATAAAAATCAGCTTCGATGATTAAATTGTTGATAGATTTGTTTTAGTGACATGGGCCGGTCCAGATGGAAGCTAGGGAGAGCGCAGCTGCCCCCACCACATCAACATTCTCCAAAGTATAAAATATTTAAAAAAAAGAAAAATATATTAAAATGTGATTTATTGACGTTTGCTTCAATATTTTGTGCCATATTTTGAAATTGTTAATTTTTAAAAAAGGCAAAGTCATTAGCGTTTGATTGAGTCGACTTACCTTCGCAATACCGCGATGAATGTAACGCAATGTATTACGACACACAAAAAAAGAAGTTCTGTCAAGAACTAAACGAGCCTACTTTCAAGTACATCGGCATTCTAGCATCTGATCATTATTCTCTTGATTATCTGAGACTAAAAATTATGTCAAACATACCTTTTTAGCACTTAAAGCTGATTTCTAAAAGCAAAATATACCCCTCTCAAGAGATGAAATAGACACATAAAAAGTAAATAAATGAATAAATAAAGTTTTGTCGCACCTTTTAAAGAATGTAACTGTTACAGTTCTTCCGTAGAAAAATTCCTCAATCGTTTTCAAAAAAAAAAAAAAAATAATAATAATTAAAAGTACAAAGTACATCAAAACACATTTTATCAAAGAAAGAAAAAAAAGGAAAAAACTCGTCCGTTGATAAAATGTCTCGAATTTCACTTTTAATCCGTTGCCAGTTGTTAAATATAAATAAAGAATTAAATGCCCTCGTGAATGAAACATTTTTGTTACAAAAAAAAATCGTCTGCTAAAAAAAAAAAATAATAATAAATAAAATAAAACAAATGAATAAATGAACAAAAAATCGTCTGCACAGTCAGTCATTTTTTTTCTGAGACTGCATTTCCGCCATGCTTGCGGAGTCGGAGTCGGAATCAGAGTCCTCACAGAAGATTATTCAGAAAAGTACTTTACAAACATTATTTATCAAAACCATTTTCTTACAAAGTTAGTTTGAAGGAAATCCGACTTTAAGTTCAGGATCAACATTCAACTTAAATTCCCCGTAGGCGCTAATGTTAAATATTTTTTCTGAACGGTTCAATATTGAACGAAAAATGGTTCAAATCAAAAAGCGAACTATGGTAATGAGCCTCTCCGAGATCTTTCAAACAAAAAAAAGTTTATTCTATTCGGATGGTTCACTCAGAAGTTATTAGGTGGGGAAAGGTTGTTTGAACGGTTCAATGTTGAACGAAAAAATGTTCAAATTGAACATTTAAATACGGTATTGAAGTATCCTTGCTGAGATCCTTCGAACAAAAAAAAAAGTTTATTTAAATCGGACTGTTCACTCAAAAGTTATTAGGGGTGACAGCTTGCTTGAGCGGTTCAATGTTGAACAAATGTTGTTTGTTGTCATGTTGTTTGTTCAAATCGGAAATGTAAATACTGAAATGAAGTGTCCTTGATAAGATCTTTCGAACAAAAAAAATTTGTTCAACTCGGACTGTTCACTCAAAAGTTAACTCTCAACCATCGCGGGACGGGTTGTTTCAACGGTTCAAAGTTGAACAAAAAATTGTTCAAATCGAAAAATCAAATATGGGAATGAGCTCTACTAGCCGAGATCTTTCCAACAAAAAAAGTTTGTCCAAATCGGAATGTTCATTCAAAAGTTATTAGGGGGGGACAGACAGACAGACCGACGGACCGACCGACACACAAATTCCCCTTCTTTCAAATTTTTAATTTTTCGATATTCAATTTACCTTTTTATTTTTTTAACTTGGCGATATTTTTTGGACTTGGCGATATTTTTTTAACTTGGCGATATTTTTTGGACTTGGCGATATTTTTTATTAAGCTACTTTTAATACTTTTTTCGTCTTTCTTTTATTATTAACGGGAAAGTAAACTAAAAAGAAGTACTTCTCTTTTCCAAAAATTCATGACCATCTCCCAATATACACTCTGAAAAAACTTAACTTTAACTAGGTGTCTTTTTACGCTCATCATCTGAGAATGCTCGGGGAGAGGAGATAAGCAAACGGTATCATCCATCATCCTCAATGCATTTTATAGGGAAAAACAACAAAATACATTTGGGTCATTCCACGTCAAGTGATCCAAAATCTGAGAAAAATTTTACCTTACATTTTTGTATTTCTTTCACATTTGGCTCATCAATTGTACCCCTTGAGGTAATCAAAAGTCTCAATTTTTGGATTTTTATCTCTAATATTTTTTCATTTATGACACTTTGAACTTTGGAAAAACCCTCGTTTTTCCATGGATAAGGGTACATAAAAGGGACCATAACTCGGCACCAAATATAGATAGAACGATTTGGTGAATGGCATTTTAAAGTACGTTAGTTGCCGCTTAATCTGATATGCAACATGACTAATTTGATAAAAATTTTCTTTTTCAAAAAATGAAATTTAAATTTCAAATTTAAATTTCTCAAAAAACATATAATTAATTTTTTTGAAAAAATTCTCAAAAATTCTTGTGTATTTCATCTATGTTTGTACAAATTTTTAGATTGGGATCTCAATGGGATCATATTTTTTTGAATTTTTGAATAAAACTGTATAGGAAAAAAATGATATTTTTTAGATTCTATTAATTTAAATACTAAGTTCTCTTGCTCGTGATGGTCTAAAAAGTAGTAAACAAACATGAATATGTTTAAAGTGAGCTGGCATGAGCTTATAGATTTGTCAGGTTCACCCCCCTACCCCTTTCTTCCCCGCACAACCACTCTTTTTTAATTCACTACTGTTCAAAATGTTTTTAAAAAAAAAACAAAAACTCTTTGATACAAAATGAATAGTAAACTTATTTAAAGTGGGGAAATGGGTTGCCTTATAACTAGACGAAGTATCCCCCTCCCCACCCAAATATACCATTCACACTATACTAATATGACGTCTAACCTGGGGATTGAGTTGAGGATTATTTTCAAACCTAGGTATATATATATTGTTTTTCAGACGAAGTGTTTCTTTTCGATCCGAACTTCAAAGTGTACTTCCATTCATTATCTGAAATTTAACTTTATGATTCATTTCATCTTCTACCCCAGCACCAATCTTCAATTTTGAAGGGAGGAAATAAATGGGTCGCCCCAATACCATAGCAAACAGCAAAATAGCACTGTTTCGCCTTGTTCTCATCGTTTTTTCTATTCTTTTCGCACAAAACTGAAAATAAATCAAAATATCAGACCATATGTCTGTGTCCCCATAACTATCTTCCCACATTATCTAGTGTGCAGCTTTTATTTAATTGTTTGTGTTCTTTTTCATTTTGTTGTAAAGGAAAGTAATACAGCAAGATATATCTATATATATATATTAAACAAACACTGCTTTTTTGAGCACAACCTCACATGTTGTTTAACTTCTTTACAGATTGCTCCCCCCCCCCTTACCCTACCTTTCCACTCCAAACTTTTATTTTTTTATCATCCCGTCTAGCCCCAATTCAAAGCCTTAGTCTCTACTGATGTCTGGTAGTGTTTCAGTTTGTTCTGTTTGTTACTCTTTCCTATTAGCTCATGAGCTTTGTCCAATAAGAGAAAAGAAAGGCAGTGATGGGGACTGACATATCTGTACCTCAGAACCAGACTAACGTAAGTCCATTTTCGTCATTTTTCGGTAGAGAGGAAAAACGATTGTCGAATACATCGTTTTTCCCCTTTACTGAAAAATGACGAAAGTGGACTTACGTTAGTCTGGTTCTGAGGTACAGATATAACGTGACACTTTAATTTCTTTCCAGTTTTGTGTAAAAATAATGGGAAAACATTATGAGAACAAGGGGAAACAGTGGCTATTTTGCTGTTTGCTATGATCATGGGGCGACCCATTTATTCCCTCCCTTCAAAATTGAAGATTGGTGCTGGAGGAGGGGATGAAATGAACCATAAGTTTAAATTCAGATTTTGAATGGAAGTACACTTTGTGAAGATCGGATTGAAAAATATACACTTCGTCTGAAAAACAATATATATACCTAGGGTGAAAATAATCCTCAACTCAATCCCCAGGTTAGACGTCATATTAGTATAGTGTGAATGGTATATTTGGGTGGGGAGGGGGGTACTTCGTCTAGTTATAAGGAAGCCCATTTCCCAACTTTAAA
>JAXGGA010010240.1:0-47815 GCA_038373865.1 Uloborus plumipes
AAATTATGCTAAAAACAGCGGGAAACGTTTCTCCATTACTTAATTCAAATATTTAGTGTTTTGTTTGTCATTTTGTTTTTCTGCGTTGGGTTAAAAAAAACAATCATTTGGGGGTGAAAATTTTGATTTATTTTTTTAAAAATTACTTCTGCGTGATTTAGAACCTAATAATCAAATATTTTTAGTGTCATATTATTCTTTTTGGGTTTATTTTCAGACATAAACTCGATTACTCATGGATTTCAAAAAAAAAAAAAAAATAGAAAAACAATTTATTTGAAATTCTGAGAAATTGACTTTTAAATTGGTAACATCACATCGAATCAGCTCCTCTATTTAAGCATATAGCACTTGGCACAGTAATGAACTGTAGCTGATTTGAAAATTCCATGTTAAACGTTAATTGTTGAACACAAAAGTTCGATAAACAGTAGAGTTGATTTAATTTTTGGGTGGGTCCTAGAATAGCCCACCTCTTACGACTTTTAAAAATCTCGGTTGAAAATCTTGGTTTCTGGAACAAATTGGTTTTGCATTAAGTAAAAATTACCAAGTAAGCGAGATTTTAAAATGTTGCCAAGAGGTGGCCTATTCTAGGATTTTAACTATGTTTTATTCTTTAAAAGCTACTTTTGGTAAATGTTTTCCTTTTTATTTTTCAATGTCATTTAACTTAAATGATCTTACGATGATGAAGATAGATTGAATGAACAAATGATTGCTTCAAAGCTAAAGACTAAAAATTGCCTAACCGGCTGTTGCGAAGGTTTCTATCGTTAATAAAAATAGTGTTTTCAATTTATATGAGGACTTTGTTTCTTTAATACATGTGAACGAGAGAAACGGATTTTCAAATTAACCAATATATGCTCTCAGCACGTCTTAAATAACACATTATCTTATTAAAAGTATGCACATATGTCTGCGAATTTTAAAATTTGAACACTATTTAAGTTCGATATATTTACGAAAAATAATTAAGGAATTTACTTTAATAAAAAGTAGCAACATCGTTGCAAAATGTTCTTTCTTCAGGTAGATTTATTGATTCAAATTAATTTGAAGCTAAAATACTTTTTGAATCAAAAGAACGCTGCTGTGTCTAATATAATTTGATTAAATATAAATAACTCAAAATTATACGTAGACTTCAGGGAAAAATAAGCAGTTTTATAATTTCATATTTTAAAATCGTTTATTATTTAAAAAAACCATTTGAAGTTATCATGTTATTTTTTTTTTCATGTTTCGGTACACAAAACATGGGCACCCTTAGTATTACCATGACACCCCCATTACCTTAGTATTACCCCCATAACATGACAGCCTAATGGTACGTTTGGAAAGTGCTTTAGTCACATGTGGTAGCTCTCATTACTGGGCACCGAAGAGCCCCTTTTTTTAACAGGACATTGCTCGATCTCACACAGCAAGGGTGTCAAGGTATTTTTTCCTCCGTGTTATCACTTTCTCTGGCCTGTTCTTTCCGCCAAATTAGTTCAAGATCCAGCATAACTGGGATCACTGTGGACATTGAGTTTGACAGCTTACGAGGTTTACCAAATTAGTCACTGCAGAAAATAAAGAACAAGAGTACTAGTGCATTGTTTGATAATTTAAAAGTCAATTCTCACCTTATCGTAACGTGAAATCTTACCAGAGGGGGCCCAACCTGGTAATAAAGCTTCCCTTCGTTTGAGATTTTTACTGGAAAATAAATGATTATTTTGCTATTATTTTGTAATCACTTTCTTATACAAATGTTGTCTTTGTATGTGAAATTGCGACAACACCTTCTTGATGCATCAATTTTTAAAGTGTGTTTACTCTCCTTTTAGCGTAACCTATCTAATATTTATTGAATAAATAATAACGCAGCTACTTCAGTCAAAAAAAAAAAGAAAGTTGGTTATAAAAGCATATATTAATATGCAAGTAGTTTTTAAAAACAGATACTTGTAATTTAATATTTTGTACCATATCATAATCATTCTTTTAATTCTAAAATGCTAAAGTTCTAGTTATTAACAAATGAAATATTTTTTTTTAACTTATTGATATTCTTTGCAGCAATTATTTCTTCAGCATATATTTATTTCAAATCTTTTGTAAAGTTAGTCAAGTCTACAGGGGCAAAATAGATTGGGCAAGTAAAAAAAAATAACAGTTAGTTTCATGTCCTTTAAAAAAAAAAATATATCAATTATGTACGCATTTACTAATTATTTCATCTCCATTGCTTGATTCAACATTAACATCTTCGACTATTCAATCACGTATTTTCTTATTTATTTACTATTTTATTCACTTATTTATTTTCCTCGTATATTTATTTACTCGTTTATGGTTCGTTTATCTATTGATTCATTGTTTGAGTAAAAATATTTTTAGCAATCAAACCGTTAAAATTTCATTCGAAAACTACATAACTTATTTTTCTCCATGAAAATAAAGGGATACTTTTAAAGGCACAAAGTTACGAACGAATGATAATGTGTCATTTCAAGATTAATTTCACATCGTTCTTATTTTGCGTACTTTAATTATTGAAATTAATTCCCATTTTGCTTCTTAAAAAAACGATATGTTACCTTAAGTATTTCAATTTGCTCCACATTCTCCTCTATTAATAAAATGACATGTGTGATTTAAAAATATGAAACATTATATACTTATCTCATAGTTGCTCTATTAGTGAGCAAAACAAAGGAGTTTTGTAGTTTTTATTATCAATATCTACATTTTTCATTAATAGGATGCAAATAGAAAGTTTGATCTTAACGATTTATTCTGTCAACATAAAGGCATTAAATGAAATAAATACTGATAACAATGTGCTAGACCTTTTAACTGCGGCCAAAACTAAATCTTAACTTTCTATTTGCTCTCTTCATTCAATTCCGTACTATCAGCTTGTAAGTCAAAGGCAGTTTTCGTCGATTCCATTTGATTTGCATCAATGAAAGAAAAAAAAACTTCTCATTCCCTTTGATGAAGGCATTGATGGTCTAAATCCGAAATGAAAAAGACCCGTAATTAAGTATTTTCTGAAAGAGGAACGTAATGAAGAACCGAGCATTAAGTCCGAAAAGAAATCTGATAAGAAGTTTTCTTCCTTTTAAAGAAGAAAGTTTTCAGGTTTTTCCCTTTTTTTCATTGGTTGGGCTTGATTTGAAAAATTTGTATTATAAAGACATTGATGTATATAATCACCTTCTTAATAAAATATTTTAATAGAAATAATGCATTTGTGCAAGTTCAAAATACTGATATCAAGCCGGTTTTATACATTGAAATATCGAAAGTTACTTAACACAAATTGAAGAGCTAATTTCATTCATGTGGTTAAGATATATAAGGGTATCTCTCATTATTTGATGAAAATGAATTTTGAAAATAAAATATAATGCTCAGTAGTCAGTTTTCCGGATTCTCTCTTTTCTTCTGTTTATCTCAAGTTAACTTTAAACAAAATGGTATGGAAAAAGTATGCCTTATTTGAAACTGTACAGATGTCATGAATTTGGTCAGCTTGTTTAAATCCGAATCCAGTTAATTGTAGCTTTTTTCTAACTATGGTTCAACAATGTCTAAAACGCTTAAGATCGTAAGAATAACTGGGGCACTTTATGCAATGCACTTCTCCAGAAACGTGCTAGAATTTGTGTTTCACCAGTCATGTCAGATTGATACTAGGGACCAGCCTTTGAAAGTACTCTCACAAGTTTTTTAGCTTCCGTCGAGCTTTGATATAGCATTTGGTGAGGATAATCTGTTTTTTGCCAACTTGAGTAAATTTTGTGTTTAACATATTAAAGCCTATTGTGAACTAAGAATGCTTAGATTTATATATTAGAATATTTTAGTGAGAAACCCCCATGATTCTATGTTTAATTGGAACTTCTATGTTCAAGTTATGAATAAAACATTTCCTTTTAATTCATTATTTATTTCCCCCACCCCTTGGTACCACTAAAAACGTGCATAAATGTGCCCCGCTTGATGCTTAAAATTGCCCCGGGTACGGGGCAAGTTTACGCAACAGACTTTGACCTAATATTTTTTTTTCTTTTGACGCTTAAATATTCAAACAGGAGAAAAACTGAATACACAAACTTAAACTTTATTAACTGCTTTATAAAACCACAACGTCAAAAATTTCCTGAAATAAAACATAAAAATTAGAAAATTCACTGAAAAAAATTCGCGTAAACGTACCTCGGTCTAACTTACGTTTGGATGATGTGCAGAGCCATTACCATGTCGCAACTGTCGTAGTTACGAGGGCCGTAGAGGTTCTGAAAGTATCAAAAAATGTACATGATAAATGCTTTGCATAGTTCTGTGATGTACAAAAAGGGCCCCGAAAAAAGCATTTCCACGGACTCTCAAATCGGTGAATCCGTTACTGATAATGTGTAGAATTATCACAAACTGTAATTAGGAACTATCCATATAAAGGAAAAATAATGTTTCTTGTCTTATTGTTTCAATTTACTGAAATATTGAGAGAATAAACTGCAAAAATTTTCATAAATATTAAACAACATTGTGTTTTAAATGCTAAAACTCGTAAATAAGGAGTACTAGTGGACCCATCCGAAGTATTCGCACTTGACAGAATGAACGCAAAAGCCCGTTATATAAACAATTATTTTAACAATAGCAAAATTGTAAGTTGCTTCACAAGTAGCATCAACTCATCGGATTTTGCTCGGCCGATCATCGAACTCCTCGTAAACTGATCCCGTAACGCACGATGACATCGTTCCTAACAGTATCCGAGCACGGTTTTTGATGAGCTACTTTTCATCGGAAAGTAATATACTTCCGATCAACTCGACCGATGAAAATATGCTGAGTTATATTCCATCGGAAAACGATATCCTTCCAATCAAGTTTCCCGATGAAAATTAGCCGAGCTATATTTCATCGGAAAACGATATCCTTCCGATCAAGTTTCCCGATGAAAATTAGCCGAGCTATATTCCATCGAAAAACGATATCCTTCCGATCAAATTTCCTGATGAAAATATGCCGAGCTGTATTCCATCGGGAAACAATATCGGTTCGATCAAATTTCCCAATGAAAATTAGACGAGCTATGTTTCATCGGAAAAGTATATACTTCCAATCAAATTTCCTGATGAAAATATGCCAAGCTACAGATTTCTTCGGAAATAGGTCGTAATGATCAAATTTTCTAATAAAAATTTTCCCAATCTCAAATTTTTATTAAATATGCAGTGTTGGTCTCATGAATCGTAGACTTGGTGGCGTGGTGGTAGAGCGTTGGCTTTCCGCGCCGATAACCCGGGATCGATGCTGGAGTTTGCCAGTCGCACCTGGTTGGGGAAAAAATGATCCACAATTCATCGCCACGGAACTAAACTGCGCGCATATCGATCCAACTCTCATCGTATTTTGATCCAAAATTTATCACCACGGAACTACATTGCTCGTATATTGATCCAACTCTCATTGTATTTTTATCCAAAATTGATCCTTAATTCATCGCCACAAGCTACACTGCTCGTATATTGATCTAAATCATATCGTATTTTCATCCTAAATTCGTCGCCACGGAACAGCACTGCTCGCGTATTAATCTAAATCACATCGTATTTTCATCCAAAATTGATCCTAAATTCATCGGCACAGGACTGCATTGCTCGTAAATTGCTCCAAATCTCATCGTAAGCTCATCGGATTTTGCTGCTCGGACTCTGTTTGGCTGATGAGACATATTGGAGCAATTCCTGATGAGAACTCATCGGAATCCGATCATCGGCCGATGAGAATTTCATCGGGTTTCGAGGAATGGCCGATCATCGGCCGATGAGATTGTGCTGTTAGGCTGTTTATTTTTCGCGAATAGAGGTGAAAAAATCTGTAAGATAAAGTTTTACTTTTAAAATTAATTTTAAATGAATTATTACTAAAAAATCCAAACCATGCACTTACACACACAAAATAAAAGAAGAAAACAAAAGAAAGAAAGAAAAGAAAAAAACACCTTTGAGGAATAATATATATGATAATAAATATCACTTATTGAAATTAGGAGTAAATATGCGATAAAGAAGAAAAAAAATCTGATTGTCTTATTATACGTTGAAGGAATAATATTTTTTTTCTCTTGCAAAAAATGATTCGTCAATAAAATTAGCGAAAAATTCCTTTTAGTTCATTTTTTTTATTTTAATATTGCGTATCAATATACTGAAATCCTCAACTGAGAAGTAAATCAAGAATAATTTCTAAGAAAAAAGTACGAAAATGCATTACTGTTGAATATGTCCTACTTTGCGGAATTTTTTTTAAATAAGTGCAAATTTGATTAACATATAAATGTTTACTTGTATTCATGTATTTTAAATTTCAATTTAAGTAAAATATATTACAGTTTGACATGAAGTGTAACTGAACTGAAACCCTCAACTGAGAAGTAAATACGTAAATGCAATTAAAAAAAACTGCATTGCTCTTGAATATGACCTACTTTGCGTTAATTTTCAAAAAAAAAAATGTAAATTCAATGGGCATATAAATGAATGTGTTTAATTTAATCATAATCAAAAATTATGAATGTGTAATAAGAAGTGTTTTCCTACTGCCATTCTCAACCAAGAGGCAGACAAATGCTCTTTCTAAAAAAAAGTACCAAACGTGCATCGCTCTTGGATATGCCCTACTTTGCGGCATTTTCTGAAAGAAGTGTAAATTCGATAAACATATAATTCCCATATATTCACGTCTTTTACAATTTCCTGTAGCATCACGTCTACCATTCAGCAATTCTTGACTCTTGCAGATGTTGCACTTGCTTCCATATCTTTATCCATGCATATTGCAGAGGGGGAGCGCCATAAGTCCGCTCATATTTCTTTCAGCAGCGAGCAAACATTCCGTATGGATGTATTCTCTGGCGTCGCAGAATATCTCGCGGTAGTGAAAGCTTTTACCTCGACTCTGTATTATTAAATCTTTCATTTCCTGAATCTACATTTATCCATGTTTATTGTTGGAAGAGAGAAAGAAATTTTTATTTTACATGAAGTATGAAATTCGTACATCTGAGTCCATAAATGTTGAACTAAAATATTCATATGTTATTTGAAAGATAACTGCGATATTTAAAAATGGGACGTGGGTATTTTATTTATTTTTTTGCGTATGAAATTGTGTGAAACAAGAAAGAAGAAAATAGCATAAAAATATTTCATTTGTGGAAATGTATTCATGTGTTTAAGGAATTTCTAAAAATACGTATTGTTTTGAGACGGAGTTCTTTTTCACACAAAAAAAGTAATAATAATAAATTAATAATAATAATAATAATAATATTAGAGCATATTTTTCTCGGTCCGACACGTATTTTCATTTCCGTATTCAAACGAATGAATTTTGTTTGATTTATCTACAAGAAATTCAATTTTTATTTTCATTTTCTAACTACTGTATGACTTACTTTATAGTCAATACATCGACCTTTATACTGAATGTGTTAGCCTTAAGGTTTTATTGTTTAAATGATTTATTTATTATTCGGCAACAACGTGTTAAAATTGTCGCGTGACAGCAAATACAGTCAACCCTATCTGTCTCGAATTTGACGGGACAGAAGAAAAGTTCGAGATACGGAGGTTTCGAGATACAGAGATTGGTAGAAATTTACAAAAATAAGCAATTGGAACAAAGTCAAATACTTAATACATTGTTTTACGCAGATATTGTTGAATATTTTACAGTACGACATGCTGTGAGACTACGTTTTACCAGTTGTGATGACTTATGTATCGGTAGCAAGTGAATGCATACCTTTAAGTACGAACATAGTCTTTGAATGATTGTGCAAAAGAAGATTTCTATCTCCAAGTTATACCATTGATAAAGGTGGCTGGAGATGAAATTCAAAAATGAGAGTCGTCAAAATTCGAGATAGAGAGGTTTTCGGGAAAAATCATTCGAGACAAACATGAGAAAAAACATTAAATTTATGCTGTGAAAGCAGGGAAATTGAAAAATTTCGACATATAGAGGTTTTCGAGATAAGCAGGTTCAAGATAAACAGGTTCGACTGTATGATTATGTATTTTCAAAAAAAAGTTTAGTTTAGTTAATATTATTGTTGAATATAGACGACGAATTCGTAATAAGATGTTTTATTTCATTAAACGGTCTTAAACGAATACGAAAATATTAAATTAGCTAACAAATGTATTGCTTATCCTAATATATGTTAGGTGCGATATAGTAAAAAATAGAAGTTTATGTTATCAGTTTGAAGTTTGTTTGGCATGCAAAGCAATTATTTGAAATTTTAATGAACATTTGTTTAGAATTGTTTGAAGTTCATTTATGCATATATGATTAAACACAAGAAAATAACTCATGCTGCAGATGTTAAATACCGCTAAAGTAGCAGAAGAGGAAAAAAAAAAGCTTGCTATTATGCAGGAAATTTGTCATTTAATTAACGATTTAAGGGGAATATTAATCATTTACAATTGTTATGGGACAGATATCTGTCAATATCCAAACAAATAACAATTTAGTTAAAAAATAAGGTACGTAAACATTTTATGCCAAGATTCTTAACGCTTATTAGTTACCATTTTTGAAGAAACCTGAAAGAGTTTTTACAAAACTTTTTTTCCATTTTTCCTGACTATCAATAAAAAATATTCCTCTAAGCACAAACTGTTTTCAGTATGGATGACAAAGGTGTTCCTTGTACATTTCCTGGTCCTACATTATTTTTGGCTTTACTTTAAGGGCAACACTACACATGTACGAAAAAATAACGTAGTCAAAGCAAATTAATTTCCTATAATTTCCTCCTCAAATATTTCCTATAATTCCCAAATATTGTAGAAATTGCATTTTTAAAACTTTAATAATGGAAAATCCTGAGATAAATTTCCGAATGCTAACAAAACATGCTTTCGGTTTTGTCGTAACTTGTGCTGGACCATTATATGTTTCTGACAAATTTATTCCTAATTTTAAATATGTGTACTTTTTAAGATTTTACGAAAAACGTGTGTGATACATTGAGGTAGTTTTTAAAAGAATACTGATTCTAGGAAGAAAATTCTGCGCATATTTTATTCAAACTTGATTTTCTATAACTTAAACTTTAGCAAGCAAAATTTGGATACGTAATCGATCATCGTACAAACAAAATTTAAGTCTATGCAAGACTACTTCTTCCGAACACACTTTGATCCGTAGAGTTGAGAAGTTTTCAACTATTTCAGCATTTCCTTTTCCAATTATGTTACAAATGTTATTTTCTGACAATTTCGGTGCAGTTGAAGTAGATGCATATTACTTTGAAATGTTTTCAAAACACTTGCTTCAGCTAAAGAATGATTGGTTATTCAAGACACAGCATCACGTTCCTAACGCGGAAAAAGAACAGTTCGAACCTATTCAGAATATATTGAGCAGAAGAAGAATTCAATTTTCTGCAGAATATTTCAGAAGATTTATTTCGAGAAAGCCTTTTGTTTTCTTACTGAACTCATCAGAATATTGTGAACAAGAAATTTGATTTTTATATGTTGGTGCTGGAAAAGAGTGCAAAACTGTTCATTAACAAAAACGTGTTTTTTTCTTACTGGGTTTTTGACTAACACTAGTCGTAAGGTTGTGAGATATTTAGAACCTAAACTATTTCAAGTTATGCATTGTTGATAGTTTTTTTTTTCTTTCGTAATTTGATACTTCTTATTCGAAACTATCCCGCTACAAAGCCATTTGGAGCGATGTTTTCTTAATCAGGTTGAAATCTCCTGTCAAAATACGGTTTCATTATGAAACCATCTCAGTTCAAGGGTCTACTGAATTGTTCAACGGAAAAAAACTGGTATAACAGTTAAATATCTCACAAAAGTTTAAAAAGTTCACTTCAATTCAATTTTAAAACGAAAAAACTTTGAAATAAAATATAAAAAAAGCTTTTTAAATTTGAAGACTATTTCTATCAGCTTGATTCGTACTAAAAAGCACTATGAACTAAAATAAGTATGAGATTTTTTGATTACAATTGTCGAATATTTCAGTTGATCTAATTATATCTTTACTTGTAGATTAATTCTAAAGCAGAAAATAAAATTCAAGTTAAAATTTTGAGAGACAAAATAGGCGGTATACAGCTTACTGTGAATAGTTTTAAATGTACCGCCTATTCTGTCTCTCAAATTTTTAATTTAAATTTTATTTGCTGCTCTAGAATTGATCAACATATCAAGATCTATTTAGATCAACTAAAATTTTGACAGTTGTCATCAAGAAATCATATATTTTTTTTTTATTTTATGCTTTTTAGTGCTAATTAAGCTGATAGAAATAGAGTTTAAATTTAAAAAGCTTGTTTTACATTTTATCTAAGTTGCATTTTGGATCGGTGGGATGGGATTTAATACTACCCAGGAAAAAAGAGTCTCTTAGATATGCACAGTGCACACGTAGAAGGGTGTATGAAAAGATATTTGACATAAAGATAAAAAATAAGACATTAATTGTTTAATAAAATAATAATTGATATTAATAAAAGAATAATTAAGTTTAAATCAAAAATATCTATGAGGTCGCTTAAGTTGCCAATAACTATATCGTTTTCTTCTACATTTTCAGCATTTCTCTGTGCTTGTAACAATTTAAAACACGAATAAATATAAATGAATCACAGAAAAAAACAAACTGCATCTAATTGTTTGCAATGAGTCATACATAGACAACATATATTTTGTGTAGAATTTATTTGTATATCAAAAGATGACATAAATCTATGATATTTCTTCCTGTATACAAAATCCGCTTTCCTTCAATTTACAGCTTGCCATAGTTTATAATAAATTTGAAGAAATTGATTCTAATATGGCAGAACATAAACATTTCGAATAGAATAGAAGTAACGCAGCTGAAATTAAGTATCTGTGAAACAAAATTGTCAAAAATAGCATCTTGTAAGAAACATTATGAGTTTGAGTTTCTTTCGAAGAAAGTATAATATATCTTCTTTTATAAAGTTGGCAAAAGAATCAGATCCTCCGTCAACAAGATAAAGACACGCTCTCTGAGTTCTTTCTTAGCACATACACTGAAAGAAACTCATTTATCAAGATACTCAGCGGGAAAGGATCAACTCATATAACTATCGTAATTCTGGAAAAAAAAGACGGAAAACGCAAAAGAAAGTGTAATAAATATAAAGGGATATCGTTACTTTTCCTTTCCATACAGGAGCGGTTTCATTTTTCACTCGTAGCATTTGGACATATTGCTTAATGTTCATGAAGAAAAATGTAATAGTTATTGTTTTGTATTTTCAAACAAAGCATGTTATAAAACAGCATGGCATCAGTTGCTTAATGTTCTAAGAAAACATTTCTTTGCCTGATGTAAAATATTGATCTTGTCTCCTTTTTTCAGGTATTACAGTTA
Organism: Uloborus plumipes; assembly: GCA_038373865.1. NCBI lineage: Eukaryota > Metazoa > Arthropoda > Arachnida > Araneae > Uloboridae > Uloborus > Uloborus plumipes. The sequence goes on from JAXGGA010010240.1 coordinate 11,455, forward strand.
GTTGATGCTAATTTCTGCATGACTGTACACTTTGAACGTACCTGAAGATTTATATTGGACATATTTCTGACGTTCGAAGAATAACGATCCATGGAGAACAATGGCCGCTAATCTAATAAAACCACTTAATAACCATAGAATTTCCGAATTTTGAAAGGAACTATCAAAACAACCCAAAATGAAATAAAAACTGAAAAGCATTTCAAACAATATTTGTACGTTTTCTTCATCGCCCAAAAGAAAGGTAAATTTCTAGAGGATTGCCTTACACATAAAGGAATATTGACATAATGTTTCGAGGCTTTATTCACCGCAATGATATTTCAAATTAGTCTATTACAGGGATCATGCCAGCGTATATGTTCCTTATACGTATTCGTATTTTAAGTCGGATCTTAACCGAATTTAATGCGAAGATACTTTAGCATCCGATTATGGTTGTAGGACATTTTTTGAAAACTAAAAGGGTTCAATTTATGACTTAAATATGGCATAAAGTTTCTGTTCGAAATAATTGTCGTGTCATTTCAAATTTACTACCATTTAAACGCCCTTAAAAACATGCCTTTAAAAGACATCCGACATGTTCCAGAGTTCAAAGTTTCAAACTTACACGAAAGTAATATCTGTTAACGCTGAGTATAGTTAAGAAATTACACTTTCCCGAAACGTTTCTAACTGTGCGAAAGATTTGCGCAAGATATTTTCCAACATTTCAGGCAAGAAATCAATAATAGCATACACAGAATTAAATTTCAAGTTCTAGATTTGTTTTCCAGTTTGGCAATTTTTGGAAATTAAAGCATCTCTTCGTATACTTCACTGATTAATTTTAAGCTTTAAAGTTTTCGTATTTGTATTTAAATCAAGGCGCAATGTACTTATTTACTACAGTGAGAATAGCCTTTATCAGTATCATTTTCAGGACAAAAGAGTAACAAATTAAATGCAAACTAATTCAGGATTTTATAATGAGTTAATTTAGTTGCAACGGATACTTATCTTTTGAAATCTTGTGAAGGCCTTAAAATATCATTGTTTCATTTCTTCGGAAATTAAAAATTAAGTCACAATGCTATAACTCAGTTGCTTTTTAACGGAGTTATTATTAATGATATTAGTTGAGTAAACTTTTAAACATTTTGTTTTCTACCTACTGTAGCCAAAATTTATTATTAACAATTTTTTTACCAAATTGTATACACAATAAATTCCATCCGATACGATCAGTAATTGGAAAGGCTTCACTAAATCGTTAAAACCTTCCTTGAAATTTTACGGTAAAAGTACTGCAATTCATATTGCCAATACTTTTTACCGCACAATCCTTCTTTACTGCTAACATTTTACGAGTAAAAAAGGTTGAAATCTCGAAATGCAAAAGCAGTGGGATACGAACCTGATATACGTTTATTTTTGAAAGTCTCTCCTTTAGTGTCTGTCCTTGAAAACCGCAATTAGCATTAGGGAACCATTCTACTTTAAAAAGAAGTAATAGGTTGTGTGTGGGAACTTTCCGAAGTTTCCAATTTAAAAACTTGCATTTGGTATCCTTTTGACATATTCAACAAAACTATATATTTGAAATGATCGCGCATCGCTCTCTATCGTGTGTTGTGTTGATACGGCCTCCAAAAATCGCGTTAGCCATTTTTCTTTTCCACCTAATATGGTTATATCTTCACCTACTCACCACCACTAATTCTTGGCTAAGAGCATTGTGGAGACGAGACCGGACGCATGCGTAAATACGCGGAGGTTTTAGCTAAGAAAATCAGACAGTAAGTTCGGTAGACGTATAATGTTGTAGTAACACATAATCCTTCAAACCAGCAGCACTCTTTACAGGTTTTATTTCCTTTCGTTTAGATAAACATTGTTGTGTTACTGGGCAGAAATTTGCTCGAAGTTGTTGTCGGTTTTTCTCACAGTATACCACAGCATAACGAGTGTTACACATGTTGATGTTCCACAAGGATAGCTCAAAGATAATTTTTCAACATTTTTACTTTTGTTTTAAATAATCCACTTCAAAACGAACAAAACAAGGAATCCAAGGTAAAACAAATTATTTTCACAATGAAATTACGCTTTTTGTATTAAAATTTCATTTAAGAAAAAAAGAGGAAGCGCATTCAATGCATACATAAATTATCAAAGTTTCTTCAGTACTTATTCATCGCACAAATCTGAATTGCCTACGAACAACAAAAGCATATTCTAAGCATGCGATTCATAAAAGCAAATAAAAGAGAGAAGATAAATCTTACCTCAAAAGAGAAATATTTTACTTGCTCTTATACAGAATACTTGTCATTATTAATCAATTTGATCTTCTTCCAATACAAATACATCGAGCCAAATAAGTTAAGCAAAAATGAACGTTGCTATTATATTTTACTGTCTTTTTCTGAAAATATATATAACTCTACAATTGACAGCACAAATTTAATTTATTCACGAGACTTTGACTTCGGTGAAAATAAGAATGAAATATTAATGGCGATAAATTTCAACGATCCATTAAACTATATACTATAGAAATGTTAGTTGAAATGAACTATAGAATCTTCAAGCCCTTGATTGGCGCTAAACAAGTGACATTAAAACACCAATAACAAACGTTTATGGTATAAAAAAATCCTCTTATTTTTAAACATGCACAACATTATTAGGTCTCTGAAAACCTACACTCTAACATCATATTTTTTTTTTCTTTACAGTTATCTCTATTCTGCCATGCTAAGCACAAAAGATGTATTTGCACTTTTTAACAAAATGAAGTTATCGCGACCAGGTGGCTCTTTGTGACGTATTTTACCAAATACAAAATTACATGGTCATTTGAGGACGGGAAATATTTCTTAAAAAATTCTGAAAAAGTATCTGAATCAAATGCGTGGTGGCGCAAAACGTTTAAAGAGTTATATCTCAGTTTGAGCTAGACTACATATACCACATTTGTGATTAGCACGACAGTATACTTACATTAGCACAATTTGTTACGTTCAACTTACAGGACTGAGCATGTTCTAGCAGTTAGACTTGACGTATAGGAATGAAAATGGAATGTAGTTGGTCTTTTGGTACTGCCGGTATGGTATTTCTTCCCTCTATCTAGTTTAGTTTTGTTTTCATCCTCGTTTGCGTAAAACGTTGTTAAACTTCTAAATATGCAGAACATTATTATGACTCCCAAATCTATCTCTTTATATTTTAGTGCAAGGTGCGACGGTTAAACAATATCCCTTCCACATAAATGAGGAGAAATAAGGTTAAAATTGTAGTTAGATCGCAGTTCTCAAACCTCAAACGTTCTTTTAAAAATGCCCAACAGAATTAAGAAAACGGTCCATAGCAATTCCTGTTGAAATCATGACAATATTACTCAAAACTGTACATTAGAGAGAGGACAACATTCTGAAATAATACGTATTAGAATAAGGACATCCGTTTCTAAAACGACCCAAAAAAACTCTTTCACTTTACATCATAAATTTCTTTTAAAAATTGCCGTCAAGGTACAGAAGATAGTAATGCAAAAGCGTTTTTATGCTAATGAAAGCTTTCAAAATTACGTCGACAGATCCTACAAACCCCTAGGAGAAAAGAGATAACTGCCCGAAAAAAAAAACTCATTCTAATAAGTCTAATGAGGTCAACTACCAGAAACTCCCTGCTAAAAACAAATGCTAGAATTTGATTGGTAACACATATTGAAAATGGCAACTGAAAAAACATTGTTTAGGACAAAAGAGAAATCCAGCCAAAAATGTTGTTTTGGGAATTTTTAGAAGAGTTTTCCAAAAAGTTGTTTTTGGAATTATAAGTTAGAAAAAAATCCCCTACTAAAAACAATAATATTTCTGAACCGCTCATTCTTCTAACCGTTAATTAAAGTTTTAACTAATATCATAGGTAATTAAAATTATCCATTTTCCAGGGGCTTATTATTTTTATTGGGAAATTTTGAACAGATCGGTATTTTATTCAGTTCTCTACAAAAGAAAATGAATGTTCTTTTTACAATATAATACAGCTAAATCTATAGTAATAAAGTGTAAAAAGTGCTAACGTTACATTATTAAACTGCAAAATTGCTAATTTACAGTAATAAACTCGAAACTCGAAATGGCTAATTTTAGTTTATTACCGTGCATTTTAGTTTTAAACTGGAACCTCTGCTGCCAGTAGTATACTGTTGTTTTTACAGTATAATATAGCTAAATTTTATGGCAATAAACTGTAAAATTTCAAACTTTATAGTAAGAAACTGAAAATTTGCTAGTTTTACAGTTTGTTACTGTGCATTTTACAGTTTTAAATTGGAACCCCGGCTGCCAGTATTATACTGTAAAAACAATAGTTCATTTTTTGCAGTATACTTCCATCGGTTGGAAAAGACGTTCAAACTTTAGACAGGCAGGCAAGACACGAACATATTTTAAGAATACAGAATAGTTTTAAAATATAAAATGCTTTCTAGCTTCGTTTTATTCAAAATACATTCTCGATTAAATTTCTCGCTACGCACATCTTGCGTAATAAATATGTTTACTGCGCAAGAGCCGCTGTGTAATTCGATATTCTTAAGAGAATTACATCGGGTTCCCTGATTAGCTGGATATTCAAGACACAATATCTCTCATTCCTAAGAGCTAAATTCTATCGTTCTAAGCTATCCGAAACGCATTAGTTTCAGTCGGATTGACAAAAATCCATTTCCCTACGCTTCCGGAAGAATCTATTACATAATATGAATTTTCTTTTTATACTTAGTTTAAAACAAAAATGGCACAATTCTTTTGGGCTTTCATTTTGCAGCTCATACAGGAATGTTTTTTCATCTATTTATTAGTAAAATATCATTTAGGTCAATTGCGATGATGCTTAGAACGATTTGCAGTAAATTGTATAACTTTTTTTAAAAGTATACACTAAAAATGAATGTTGTTTTTTTAAAGTATACACTACTTTTTTTAAAGTATACACTAAAAATGAATGTTGTTTTTGCAGTATAATACAGCTAATTCTATAGATATAAACTGTAAAAAAATGCTAATTTTACCATAATAAACTGTAAATTTCTAATTTTACAGTAATAAATTGCAAAATTGCTAATTTAACAGTTTATTACTGTCCATTTTAAAGTTTTAAACTGGAACCCCGCTGCCAGTAATATACTTTTGTTTTTACAGTATAATGCAGTTAAATTTTACGGCAATAAACTGCAAGGTTTCTAACTTTACAGTTAGAAACTGTAAAATTGCTAGTTTTACAGTTCATTGTTGTACGTTTTAAAACTTTAAATTGGTACATCGGCTGCCAGTATTATACTGTAAAAGCAACAGCTCATTTTTCGCACTGTACATCTACGCATTATGTGAAGAAGTGCTGACGACACTCTGAAATAATTAGTTTTAAGAAAAAAATCTGCAAGAATATGTTCTTAAAGAATGAATGGTTTTATTTTACAAAGCTTTCATTTAAGATTTGAACTACCCTCTATTAATGATAAATTCAGATGAATAAGAACTGTAAAGTTTCACTAAGGAATCAAGAAAGCTATGAACATTCCAGCTGCATTAGTTTCAGCACTTAAGGTAATATACGCAAAATTATTACTTTAAAAATTACTGTAAATGGGCACCAGGACAGAGACTTCACTGGTTACTTAAAAGCCGAATCATCCACAGACGGAGCGATCCTGTTGTCTCACTTGAGGGTGAAAACGAAAGTTTGCAATTTAGCTGAACGAATCCATACTTTTTTTTTTTTCATTTTAAGTTCAGTTTAATTTAAATAGAAAAAACGTAAACTGCTTGCTTCTTTTGCTCTTATGCTGGGAAAAAAATCGTGTAAATGATACCTTGTTTATCAAGTTTGATGACGTCATGAGGAAGTTCCGGTGTTCCCACAAAAAACGCCTTTAAGAATGATACTTGACCGTTTTATGCAATGAGCAAGCGTAATATATTAAAAGTGCGGAGACGAAACTTCAAAATTTTAGAAATGAGGCTGACTAATCTCAGATTTCTTAATTCACAGTGATGAGTTCAAATCATTTAGTATTCGAGACATACTCGATAAAGAGAAATATATTGTAAAAAAATGTTAACGATATCATACAAATACAGTCGACGCTCGATATTAAGACTATCTCTGCGTCCCACAGAAAAAGTTCTTCGTAACGAGTGGGTAGTATTTCTCAAAAATACACATACATGTTCATGTTCATTACTTTTATTTAAGTTAGGGATTTTTTTTTAAATTTAAACTTCTTTTTTTTTTTCATTGGAATTAAAAATTTATATATTAGTACAAAATATTAAACAGATTTTTAATTTAAAAATAAGAGGAAAAAAATCGCATTTACAAATCATTAATTTTCGGAAGAAAATATCAGAAATAGTAGTTTACCTTTTTGCAAAACATAATTTTTTATTTAAAAAGATGATTTATAGTGTCTAGAAATTTTTTGCTTTGCAAAAAAAAAAAAAAAACAAATTTTAAAATCTAAATAGGATTATATATTTTTTTATACTTAGAGTATCGTTACAAACTTCTTAATCGATTTATTCCCTCCCCCTGTCAAAGTTGCACTGGCCACTAAAGACTCCATTGGCTTTGTCTGTGAACAATAATGAAGGTCATTTCAAGTTAAAAATTTAGAAGTATGTTCTATTTGGAAAGAGTGCCGGAAATAGTGTCACCTGAGTTATGTCGCTATATTGGGTTAGACGATACAGAAAAGTCGTTATACCGAAAGCAGTTAACACAGTGTATACAGGAAAAAAATTGGGGCTCTTCCCACTGGTCATTGTAATGGGATAGTCTTTATACTGTGGGATCCCTATAACGAGTTTTTCGACTATAAATGAAATAAAATTAAAACCTTTCATGCAGCTTTAAATACCACTAATAATTTTAAAAATAAATTCCACATCTACTATGCAATGATATGGAAGAATTAGAAATAATAATATATATTAATCGACTCCAAGGCAGTGGAAAAGATGTGAGTATACATATTGATTAACTCTTTCCGTCCAAGCCAGAGAGGAATGCAAGCAATAAAGGAAGCCAGAATTCATTCTATTGGCATTTCCTTTTTTTCGTTTCCCAACTGAAATAGCTTCCTGCTGCTAAGGATTACAGCTTTGAACTGACGGTTCTATTGACTCACACTTTTTGTTCTTTCGAATTGGAATTAGTTGATATATATTGCGTCTGGGGTGGTTGATAGGTTTAAATAATTTATTGAGCGAAAGTATAGGTTTTATCTTGAGTCTCGCTCCAAGAGTAGAAGATATTTAAATCACAAGATAAAATCTTTATGTCCATCAATAATTATGTAAATGGCTTAATTTAGTTGGTACTGCTACTTCGCTTCAGTTATTCGTGGAAACTTATAAAAATATATATGTCATTAAGTCTTAATTATTGAAAAATGTTTTGCACGCACACTGTACCAATTTGCAAACTCTTATTTTCTTACAAATTTGCACATTATTTGTAAAACATAAGTACTCTGCTCTATTGTTGTTGTTTGAACCACTCGCGTATCCAAATCTCAGTTTACAATGCTACCCAATTTAAGGGAGAAATATGCGGCTTGCGTTTTACAGGGTACCAATAAGGTGAAAGTCCGATTTAGCTCTGACATCGCTCGACAGATAGAATCACTATTTATCAATGCAAACCAGAAGGAAAGTAGCTTTTTATTCAGTGTTCCCAGTGGCACTGAGCTGGAATGAAAACTTCGAGGACTTCTTGACCAAGACATATTTAGCGTGCCCCAGTCATCCGCAGAAAACAGGAAGAACTCTGACTGGCTGGAATTGAACTTCGAAGTCTTAACGCTGTTTGTTACGAACTCAAAGCCCTAGCATTTTGTCTACCACTGCCCAAAATTACTCTACTGGCTCTAATGGGAGGGGGGGGACATGGAATTAACATACGGCGTTCATTTCATAACATTGTCAAAATCTTTAACTTCCTTTGGTAAGATAAATTGTATAATTTACCAACAAAAATTAAAACTGTTTTGTAAATGATGCCTATTTCTATCTATAACTTAGAAGTAAATCTGAATAATAACCAAACCAATGATTTAATTGTTTCCGGTCCAGCAGGTCAAGCGAAAGATTAAAAAAAAAACTTATGTGACAACTATTGTTAACAAATTCTCCCAAAATGTTTGCCAATACGTAGTTATACTACAACGTGTAACTGAAAGTGATCATCAAAAGTGAAAGTTTGAAACATTTTCTGGTAGTATTTTTGTTGGATAAAGCAAAGTACTACCTAATTATGATTAAGTATTTTCTTGATTTTGTAATAAGAATATCCTCATTACCGAACCTTTGTCATCAATTTTTAATGAATATGCCTCGAATTAGTTTACATAGAAAATCACTAGTCATCATATAGGGGCTTATAAAGCGGTGCGAATTTCTTCTCCATTTGGTTTTTTGTTTCTAAAAACCAAATGGAGAAGAAAGAAGCAATTCATGAATAGCGAAAAGTGTCATTTGAAGTCAAAATGTCAAAATTCTAATAAATGTTAAAGACAGGATGCTGAATGTTTTATTACCAATGCTTATTTTCTTTGATTTTGCAACACTTAGTGATATAAGCAAATGCTGACAGAGAACATGTTTGTCAGATTACTTCTAGCAATCAACGCACCCACTCCCGGCTTTATTTTTTTCCCATGCAGTGCAAATTGTATTTACATAGACAAAAAGACCTAAAAAAAGAATCAAGTTTATGAATTCATTTATTTAAGAAAAAAAGAAAGAAAAATATTTCTATGTAAGGTTCCGACAAGTGATGTAGAAAAGCCGTATCAATCACCATTTCACTAGAGATAAATAAATCACTCGTACACTCAGTAGGTGAAAATGAGCAGGAGAAAATTAATGAAAGCTAATACAGAAAACGAAGGGAAAAGATTTTCCCATCCAAGTATTTGTCACTATTCATCAACTCTTGACTTTTCCTGGAAAAGTGTTACAATTTATATCCAGCTCGGTTAAGTTTTCTCTAGATTTTCTTAAAGCGTTAGTGCAAAATAAGTAGATAGAGCTATAAATATTTTTTAATTATTGTCGCAGGCAATTGTATTGTGTTGAGCTCTTAAATGAATTCATTGACATAGAAATAAATAAGTTGCTAAAATTAACACGAATTTTCATTAGGTTTATGTTACAATAAAGAGAGAGAAAAAAGGCTGCTTAAGCATGCTAGATATAACGTCATTTTCTTGGTTATTGTTTTCGCTCTTAACTTGATGGAATAAAGACACAAAAAAAGCCAATTAGAATTCCAAGCACATCAGCAACTTCTATTATAATGTGAATAATTTTACTCAATAATAAATAATAAACATTTTTCGACTTACAGGATCTTTAAATTTACTTGGGCTTAGACAGCGTATTAAAGTGCAAAAGTAATCATTTTTTAATTTACAAAAGTAGTTGTCGCAATAAATGTTTTATTTAGTTCCAAGAAAAGGATAGTTTTGCTTCGAAATGGAAAACATAATTGCAAAATGTTTCATTGAATCATGAAATACCTTTCCAATTTTTACAATTTATGTTTTTTTCTTTACTTAGGCAATGATGGGGGAGCTAAAAGGAAGATTACCATCGTAGTATGAAGAAATCACGTACCGACTATTATGATAATGCTATGAAGCAAAAAGTCATAGGTTCGCGAGTTTTTTCACACAATAAAATGGGAAAGTAGAGTCGATACGCATTCTAGCGATAACTGCTTTAGGAATTACAAATTCATATTTCTCAACAAATACGGACATTTTGTTTTTTGACGATAAAACGATTTTTAAGCTTCAAAAAGAAGATATAATACATTTTCAGGAGATTCGAAAGAAAATTAAATATTAAGGTATTCAACTTCAATGAAAAGAAAAAGCACAATTATTAAAGGAATTGCAGATTAAAAGAATGCCCAAATAACAAAGAAGAGACCTTATTATATCATAAGTGTTCTTAAGGAGTAAAACTGCACCATTTTGAAACAAAAATTATGCATTGCTCTAGAAACTATAATTTTGCTCAAACACTTATATTTTTTCCAGTTTTTAACTACTTCTTAGGATATTTTTTTTGTTCTGTCAATTATTTTGTGTTTAGTAATTTTTGCACTATGTTTTACCCACAGACTAAAAATGAATAGACCGCGCATCTCCCGATGAAACAGTGGATGTCAGTAGCGCTAAGATATATCACGTGATCTACAACGAAATCCTCTCTTTCTCTCTGACGATCTGGCGCGTTAAAATTTTTGGCGATCATTTGCAAGCTGTTGGTAGGCAAATGCTTCCTTGCGCTTTTCGTTCGCTCGATCATTCCGATCGCTTCGCGAGACATTTGTTTGTTTGCTGCTTGCAAGTTCCATCTCCGACAAACAATCCATGGCACGAAATAGAAAAATAGAATTTTCTACTTGTTTCAAATTAGGTTTCAAAAGTTTTTTTTTCTTTTTTTTGGGGGAGGAGGGGGGGGAATGCACCAAGTATAGTTTCAAAAAAGCGATTTCAAGACTTAAACTTTGAAGGTTTTGACCGATATTTAAAAAGAGCAACATTTATCGAAAATCCAGGGTGATATGCATTACTGTTTGAAAACAGGCAACATTCCGGAACTCTCCCCCTCCCCCCCCCCCCACACACACAGAGATAAAAATTCTGACGGATCTTATACCAACATTTGTCAAAAAGTGTTTTTATTTTAACACAAGCATCTATTTACCTTTTAATCTTCGCAAAATGTACCACTTTCATTAAAATCCTTAATGAACATGTACTTCAAAAAGAAAAAAAATGCTCAAATATTAGTCCTTAAAATCTATATTTGGAATATTAATTTGTATGTAATATTCATAACGATATCCCACGAGAAAGGGACACTTCACAAAATAGTTTTTAAATCCTCTCTCGGTCTGTAATAAATACTAAAATTGGCTAAACTTTCATCAGGTGGTAGGCACTGTCCCCCATATGGGGGGAGGCGGGGGGGGGGCTCAAGCCCTCTCTTAGAAACTAGAATTCTCTAGCTTTTAGTACAATTTGTTCAAAAAAAATCATAACTTTTTCAACCATCAATCAATAAGTAACTAAAAAGGCCAAAATTAAATAACTTTAATCTTCACTGAAACTTCTTTACAGGAACAAAATATCCTGCTAAGCTGTTGGAAAACTATCTGAGACCCCCCCCCCCCCCCCAGCCCGAAATTGGGAGAAATAATCTTTAAAAAAGCAGTTGCTTTACGTATGTACAAGCAATTGATAATTAGTTACACATAGTTCAGTAGAGAATGAATAAAAAAACATCATAAGTAGGGGAGGTGATTTTTTAAAAATGCAATTTTTGAGGCATGCCCTTTCATTCTGCTTGTGCGGTATAAGGTCGTACCGACAGATGAATTGTGCAAAAAGGTCGAATTACGAAAAATAGAGTATTTCACTTTTGCTGTAACTTTTTCCGGAAAGAAAGGGCAAATACTTCTAATTGAATAAAATGTTTAAATGGTAATTTAATGGCATTTAAATCAAGGCTTTACATTCCCCACAAACTATGCAAAAACATTAATTTGTTGAAATAGAACTTATTAAAGTCACAGATTTACACTATCGGTGAAGATATAGATTTCTTTTCATTCTGTGTGATCAAAGATAGCAAGCGAAAACGCTCAACTAAAATTGTTAATTTTGTTCATAAAATGTTACTCGCCAAAAAAGTGATAAAAATCTTTCTAACTCTATTTTTAACAATTAAAGCAAGAGTTTTGAAAATAACTGAGATATTATTATAGACTAAACTTACCTATGGAATGTTATTGGTCCTCCCTTGACCGATTTTTCTTTGCATCCAAATGCACAACATTTAGAAACCATTTTATCTCAAAACAACAGTTCATCTCCATAGAAGTACATGCTATGATCCGCTGCGATGGTTGTAGATCACGTGGTTAAAGCCATGTAGGTTCTGGCGGCGGAAAGGTTACCACACACTCTCTCTATGTATCTTAACTCTGTGGTTTTACCCTATTGATATCTTGATTGGTGTTTCAGTTTTGTATTCCTACTTCTTTCTAGTATGTTTTTGTATGCTTTGTCTGCTTTCCTTAAACATTTGTAAGTGCAATTTTAATTTGCCGTGCATGTAAAAAATTATTAAAGCCTATTATTTCTGAGAGAACTTTCAACAGTCAATTATTTTTTCATCTAAAAATAAGTTACATAATAAAGTGTGTGTAGTGTATGTATACATATATATATTTAAAATTAGCGAATAACTACTAACGTAGGCTTTTTCACAATTTAACTTAAAAGTTGCAAGATTTTAAAAGCTTTTTTGTTTTCCGTTTTTTTTTCCTTTTTTGCAATTTTACTTTTAAAAACAAGTTTCATAGAAATTACTTTTACTAAACACTCACAAATATTGTGTTTGAAAGTTAATCAAATATGAAAGTTACTTCGTACCTTCTAAAAACTATTAGTTCATAGATATTCTTCAAAATATTTTCTTCTTCTAACTTAAATTAAAATTCAAAAACTTTTCTCCAACATACTTCAATTTCTGTCACCACCAAAATTAGCGAAGATCAGTCACAGCATGTTTACCGACACCAGAGGGAATTTCAGGTTTGCGGGAAAAGACTTTCTTTTCCATTAAAATTGGAAGTTGAAAGAGAAATTAAGTCAATCCTAATAAAGACGAGAAGATGAATTTTGAAATAACTTGAGTAGTTTATTGATGCATATTAAATTAAAAAGACTCAATTTCAGGAACTGCTTTTATACTTTTAATGATCTGACGATAGGTAAACTAATTTAAATAAATTGCATATAGCATGTTAGAAAACAAAATTTAACTAAAATAATGAACTCGTTGAAATATTTCGTTTTATACAGGAAAATTAAAATCAAAGAAAGTTTTTTAAAAATGTTTTTCCATCATACAACTAACTCTTCATGGTGTTTTTTTTTTTTTTTTAGTTTAAAAAATACTTTTGGTTAGCATTTTCGTACATAAAAAAGAAACATGAGCATGATGAATTCTTAGTTTTCTGTAAAATAATGTAACTTTCGTAACAATGTTTATTTTATCAATATTTCACCTCATAAATATTTATTTTTTTTTGTTTAACCATAGTTCTCCATAATTTTTATGATATATTATCTCCGATACTCCCCCCCCCCTTTTTTCAGAACAAATACTTTTGTTCACTGTAATTAACAATAATTTGCCAGTCAGAACACTTAGGTTTTTCAAAATCAGTTTTGAATTGTTTCGTGATATTTTGTATGTGAGTGTGTTTTCTCAGCATTACGGTAAAAAATGGTATTCAAGTTTTAAACTGTTGTATTTTTGAGTGTGTAGAGTTATATCTTGACAAATTTATCTAATTTAATTAATTTCATCTTCTCTTTTTTGATTATTTCCAATTAGGCTACATTCCTGCAAGTTTATTGTGAATTATTTCCTATTCTCACTAGATTCACACGGTACAAGGAAAAAAAATTATTAATGCGCATGTATTCAAACAAGCAATTATATATGTTCTACCTCTATGGAATCTCTAGCTCTGCTTAAATTTCCTCCCTAATGGTCTTAGGGTATGTAACATAATAGAACATTTTTCGTATTTTAGCGGGATCGTTAGTTTAAGAAATACATGATGGATTAAGCGAAAAAATAATGGAATCAAAATGGAGCTCAAAAGGAGCATTTGCTCATTCGTTATTTTATATCTTCTTATAAATCCATTTCTAGCCTCTTTTTACACATCAATCTGCTAAATCACTAATTGATTTCATAATCCTTTCACGAGAGTGACATAGTGACAGTTGCCAGTTTTTAAAATATAACTAGCTTTAAAAAAATATCTGTTATTTACGTTCTCAGATGTCAATCGGAAGGAATCAGAGATTCGAAAGCTGACTTTTAAAACATTATTTCCTATTCTCACTAGATTCACACGGTACAAGGAAAAAAAAGTTATTAATGCGCATATATTCAAATAAGCAATTATATATGTTCTACATCTATGGAATCTCTAGCCTAAGCACTTAATGGATATTGTTACTGCAATAAGAAAAGTAAAATGTCACCTTAAACAAACCGTCAAAAAAACAGGACATTTAATCTAATTTAATCAAATCCAAGACATTTAATTTTATCGGCATTTATCTGAATTGACACGTGCTAGTCCGATTCTTTGGCTGTATATATTTTTAACACGGCTAATAATGATGTGAAGACACCAAAACTATATCTTAAGAAATTATGCTTCAGTAAGTGTCGATGAAAAAAATAATTGAAATAAATATGAAATTATAAAGTAAAAGAATAAATATGAAATAAATATGAAATTAAACAAAAACACGTTTTGAAGCATGAACCTCTACATCAACTTAAAAGTCATCCTGTTAATATGAATTATAAATCATTAACATAAAATAAGTAATTGTGTTTTGAAACTTACATAGACCCTCAAAATAGATTGAATACATATATACGTGGTTCAAAGTTCTATATGGAACGAACTATACATCATGCAAAACAAATCTTACAAAACTACTATTTCATCCTAGATACTTCCGCATAGATTTATTTTACTCAAAGGACGTCACTTTTTATAAATCTGCATTGATGATCTGCATCCACGTTATATTTCCCTGTCTTTTTTACCGCCATGTATATAAATAAGTAGACAGAAACCAATGCAAAGAAGAGAAATGTTTGTTTCTATTTCGAAATTCAAGCGACTGTCACAATTCATCATTCGTAACTTCTTTCGCAGAGCTACTATTGTCTTCTCTCCAATAAATCAAATTATTTTGTTTTATGTTTATTTTCTTGCATATAAAACGAAATGTCGAAAAAGTTTCTTCTGCCCCTTACTTACTTATAAAATTATTTTAAGTAAAATCAGTTCATTTATATCTGCAGTCCTTATAAGTTCTGTAGCAACTCCGAAAGCTTTTTTTTTTTTTTTTTTTTCGCATTGTGAAATCTTCTGATTCGAGAAAAGTTTTGTTTCCTTATTTACTTATATTTATTTATTTATTAATATTGTTATGTTTTATTTATTTTTATTATTTGTGCTCTATTTATTTATTTTCTACGAAGATGTAGAAAAACATTTTTTTTTCTAATTTTAAAGCAGCTGTTAACTCCCTAAGGAAAGGCTAAAATGTTTTAACGTAATGTTTTACGTTGAATAAGTTGTTAATAATAACTGAGTACTTGAGCAAACAACGGGCAACTCAGCTATTATTTTTTTCAATGAAACCGTCTTCGGTAAAACGATGTTTCTGTTAAAAGAATTTTGGATAAATGAGGTTCTACTGTTCTATATCAAAGTATTGAAGGTAATACTTGGTAAAACATCAAAGTACGGCAGAATATTAGAGAGAATCACATTTTAAGCAATGATACACGAAAAAAGAAAAACTTAATGTTACACTGTTAAAACTACAAATTGCACAAGGCATCTTTACGGGTGAAACGTTGCAGCATCAGCGGCTCCCCGTGAAGGTTGCAACTTGACTCCCTATGGCACACTTGAAGGTGTCATTTGGTTCCTTGTGGGTACCCTATGGGTATCTTATGGAACCCCATGGCACCTTGAAGAGCCAAATGGCACTTTCAAGGGTGCCATTGGGAGTCAAGTGACACTCCTCATGGGGAGCAACCTGTACAACCTTGTGCCTTGTGCAACCTGTAGTTTTAACAGTGCAGTCAGTTGCAGTAAGAAGCAGTCAAGTACAGTTCATTATTTTTCAGCAGAAAACATAACAATGCGAGATTTAAATCAGAGTTTGAATTTAAGTAATAAACAGGATCGTGTCTGTCAGAAACTAAACATTTATCTGATATTTCCAGATTTGATATGTTAGAACATTCCAAAACATAAACTTTGAAAAAACATCTATACATAGGATTGAATAAAACAATGCTCTACTTCCCTATTCAAAATTGGAAGCAACCTTGTACTAAATACAGTATTTTCAGAGGAAATCTTTTTTTCAAAATAACAATAACATGTCTTCATATCAAAAAAAAATGTACTTTGACGGAATTCAAGCAGAAACTCTTTTTAAAAACAACAAAAAAAGTGTATGCCTTTAAGCATAATTAAATTTTTCATTTTATTCTTGTCCGTGTATTGTGAAACATTCTAAGCGGTTTTTTCTTATTGAACTCAAGCAAAAAAAATAAAGTAATAATAATTATATGTCTTTTAAATCGACTCAAAGTGCGTGTTAAAAATTGATAAGCAGTAATTGCAAATCCTGAGCAAAAACAATAAAAACGCTTGGCGCTATCAGTTCCAATGCACACATTGTCACATGTTTTTATGTGTTAGAAATATCTGTAAAATGCTTAATTTATTCGAGAGAATTTTAAGATTAATGCGTTTAATATACCGTGAAGATTATTTTTTAAAGAGAAGGGATTTTTCAGTAGTTTGAAACGGCACGCTTTGAAAGTTCTGGTCCCTTTATTTCAAAGAAAGGTAAACAGAGGAAAGAATAACTTTTCAAAATGTGAGTTTAATAAGGTAGACCAAAATTTATTTCAATTCACAATATAAACATTTCAACTATTATAAATATTCGTTATAATATACCTTTGATTGTTATACATATTTTATCTTCGTTACAATATAGCTAAATTAATATAACACTATAGCCAGTGTTTGTATAGTGTTTATTCAAAGATTATAATGCATAAGGCGCCAGAAATTTTATTTAGCAGAAGGCGAGTTTGGAGTTTTTCGCTTGTAGAAAAACATTGAATGTAATGTAACTGGTCCACACGTTTTTTTTGCGATAAACAACTAAACTTTTCAATCCAAAAAAAAAAAAACATTAACACTTGTTTTTAATATGTAGTGTAAACCATAAAATAAATTCCCCTTTCTTAGTTCATAGTATTAGATGTAAGAGAGAGCGGGGCTAAAAGTTCTGCGGGTAAACTGTTCTCTCTGAAATAGCTCAGCTAAGAAAAAAGATGAATATATTTTGTCAATACGTCGTGAAATAGAATGTTACAGTGCACAAAAAAATAATGAAGTTTTTAAGTACTTCTTATGAATTTAATTGATTTATTCTTTGATTTCAATGTCTTACTAATGTGTGATTAGTGTCTCAATGTACACAAAGTATTTGATTTTGTTGCAGTAAATTAGATTTGCTTCTACCCTTAATTTTAATTTGTAAAAAAAAGTGACTAAACCTTCTTCAAATAAAGTTTGATTCAGTAGCAATGTTTTCATAGACACTGTTTTAGTTTTAAGATTCCAGTCATAAGAGTTTACCTAATCTTACTTCCAGTAAAAACTTGTTGGTTGTCAAACCAAGGTTGACAAATTGTGATGTCATTCAATGTGTTTGATCCAATACTTTAATAATTTTAACAGCTCTCTTGTGCAATTCCATTTTGAAAAAAATAAGCATCAACTGCTGCACAAAACAGCCTGCAGAGCTCCAAATATGTTATATCCTTGTGAAGGATAAATACAACGTTAAAAAAGCATAAGTGCGCAGCGATACTGCATTTTATTGCAGTAAATTAGATTTTCTTTTACCCTTACTTTTACTTTGGAAAAAAAAAGGTTTCTTCAAGTTCGCCAAGAAAAGTTCTTCAAAAAAAGTTTGATTCAGTAGTAATGTTTTCAGAGACACTGTCATTTAGTTTTAAGATTCCAGCCATAAGAGTTTCCCTACTCCTACTTCCAGCAAAAACTTGTTGGTTATCTACTGAATCAAACTTTATGTAAAGAACGTTAAGATTTTTTTTCAGAGTAAAATTAAGGTAGGGAGACTGTTGTACCTTGATAACATCGCACTTTGAAACGTTTGAACTAGCCCCGGTTGGTGCTGCTATGTGTTGGATATTTGAAGGTCTAAAGTCTTATCTTGGGAGGCATAACTTGTCAGTGTAGTTTTATTAGTGCAAGACAACGTTTTGGTTGCGAAGTGATAAAAAAGTAACTTTTTGAGATCGTTGAATTTGAAGCATATCTCCCACTTTTTCGAAGGTAAGTGTTTCATTGTTATCCGTTATGGTTCTTTATACTATCTAGAAACCAAATTTCATACCAATTTTAATGAGAAAAATGTGAGGTTTGGGTAGTTTCCATTTTTCCAAAATTAAAGTCCATGTTGCACATCGAAACGAAAAGGGTCTTGTGCCTTGGAACATATGAAGAGCTGTTGTCTTTCACAGAAGACAATTCTTCTTGTTTTTTTCCACAAGAAGATGACGAGGGAATAAACCTCCTTTTGGCTACCAGCATCTCAGTTGGAGCATTTGTTCTGGTAAAATGTCTCGGCGAAAGAAGCATAATTCATTATGTTGGCTGTATTACCAAAAAACTGTCACAAAGAGAATTCGAAGTGAGCTACCTGAGAAAAATCTATCAACGATTCATTTATTTGCCCATCAGTGTCTGATATCGCTTCTATGGATATCCAAGACATTACGGCTCTTCTTCCTGATACAGCTGCAGGAGGGAGTGACCGAACCAAAGGAAAGATAATCTTTAAGTTCCCATTTCACAAAATGATTGTGAAATAAAAAAAGCAAAGTATCAAGAGAAATATTCCCAATTCAAAGTGGAAATTCATTTTCAACGTCAATGCCCAGGGAAAACTCTTAAAACTTCAACCTCTTATCGTTCATGTTTTCTCAGTTTATTGATTCGTTTTTATTGTAAGATTTGCGTTTACTGTATTACGTGGTTATTGATACGAAATTATTATTTCTATTAACGTTTTTAAGGTGTTTTCTACTGCTATTACTAAGAAAAAAAGTGTTTTCATTTACTGTATTCTTAATTTTTCCTCAAAACTACCAAGCGTTTCAAGGTACATGACCGTTGTTGTACCTTGGAACAAAAACGTCCCCTTGGATTTCCTTCATAGCTACTCCTATGTATGACAGAATAACAGTTTTTGTACTCATAACTGTAAGTCATGACTGTTGTAGGATGTTGAAACCGAAAGTCGGGCAATATCGACGAATTTCAAATCACTAACAAAAAGTGTTCCAAGGTACAACGGTCTCCCTGAGAGGAAAATCTAATTTACTGCAACAAAATGCAGTATCCCTGCGCATTTGTGTTTTTTTAACGTTGTATTTATTCCTTGCATTTATGCACAAAGGAATTTATATATTTCATGTTATGCCCTTGTTAAGTTGCATGAATTTTTGAAGAACATAGACTCTACTTCTATAAATGCAGTTAAACATACATTGAAGATTTCCAAAACAGTATTTATATGATGGCATTTTGGCCGATACAGATAAAATGCTATTATTTCAATATTTTTTCTGGAAATCCCTAAAATGTAATTGCCTAGTATATTCTGTAAGACATGAATGTTGTTTTTACAATATACTTTTATAGTAATAAACTTTAAAAATTGCTAATTTTACATTAAAAAAGTGTAAAATTGCGAATTTTACAGTAATAAACTGAAATTGCTAATTTCACCGTTTATTACCAGTACATTTTACAGTTCTAAACTGGAACCTCTGCTGCGAGTATTATACTGCTGTTTTTACAGTATAATACAGCTAAATTTTACACCAATAAACTAAAATTACTAACTTCACAGTAAGAAACTGTAAAACTGCTAGTTTTACAATTTATTACTGTGCATTTTCGTTTTAACTTTTTACGTCGGCAGCCAGTACTACTGTCTCTAAAACAACATTTTTTGCAGTGTAGTAATAGAGAGCTTGTTCTTCATTACGTTCGTGAAATAAAACAAAACCTTAAAATATTTCTAGATTTTGTAAGCAGTTTTGGGTAAAACTGATACGTCTTGCTACCATGGAATTGCCCTCTTGCAGAAATGCATCATTAAAAATTATTTTGAACTAAATTTATTAATACAACCCAAAAGAAATGAATTTCAAGCGGTTAACCCGATGCAAATATCGAAGTAGCTACAACCTAAGCATTTTCTCTAAACTAAACGCCCCCTCCATCCAGACTCGCTTCTAAATGCCTTTCTAAAGATGGTTTTATTGTCATATTAAATGGAACGTTCTTGTACGTTGAAACGGAAGAACGCAATAAATCAGAGAAAATAATTGCCTGAGTGTATATCTTTATTAACAGATCAATATCCATTGACAGAGTTGTTACTTTGAAAATAAAAAATATTGAAATTGTATAAATATCTACGGCTTATGCATATGTATGTTGTATTCCAGGATGATAAGAAAAATTCCAATTTAATTATGTTTCTTGTAATTTAATATCTCAATACGTTTTTTTATTTTTTTCATTAGTATTTCATTTGTTCTAATTAACAAGAGTTCTAAATGAAAGGTGCATAAAAGTTCTTTTTTCTAATACTTTCGGTATATTTGCCAAAAGCCTTAGTCAATATTATTTTTCAAAGTACATAAAAAGTTAATTGCATGTCTTTCCTAATTTCATTGTATGAATTAAGAATTGATTGCATGGACTTTTGATAATACAGGAAAGACGTGATGAAATATCGATTTCCGTACTTGTAATCCACACTTTGAAGTTTATCGGCTAAGAAGAACAAAATATTCTTTAAAGGCAGTTTTGTTCGATTTTGGGTAAAAATTTTTCTTGCTTAACAGTTTTAAAGAACAAATTTCTTTGAATACAGAGTGATAAGCGTTTGGTAGAAATTCCGTGTCTTTTATTCTCTTCTTAGCATTAAGGGGCTCCACAATGGTCCATTTTACACTAAAAAGGTTTTTTTCATTGTCAAGTCCTTGAAAATGCTCATGTTTGTGAAAATTGCAACATCATGAAAGAATATTCATAGTTGAATGAAATTTAATACACAGCAAAGTGATAGTGGTATAAATAAATAATTAAACTTAGAAAGCCAGCGAACAATAAAAAAATATTGAAATTAGTATTTTGTGCAGCCACCACGCACTGCCATAAGTGCAGCTACGCGACGTGGCTTGAATCAAACAAATTTTTAATGATCAAAGAGCATTCTATACTGTTTGTATGCGTACCCAAAGTTCATCTGTAGAAGCAACAGGACGAGGATCACGAAAGAGACGCCGACCAACGAAATCCCAGACATGTTTAATCGGCGACATATCCGGAGAATACGCTGGCCAGGGAAGAAGCTGCACCTGCTGCGATGCAAGGAAGGATTGAACATTGAACAGCACTAGCGACATGAGGGCGGGCATTATCCTGCTGAAATACAGCACCAGGCAAGCCTTGAAGGAAGAGGATAGCTTAGAGCTGTAGAACTTCATTGATGTACCGGTTGCTGTTCAGGATAACCACAATTTGTAGCAATTGCCACCCCAGACCATGACTCCAGGTGTTCGTCCGCTGTGACGTTCGAAAATGCAGGCGAACGTCAGAGAACGAAGGTGGCGTTCACCGGCATCGCGTCGGACGCGAATGCGGCCATAATGGTGCCACAAATTTAAGCGGATTCGTCAGAAAACACAACATACTGCTAATCAGCATGCCAGTCCTTGGCCCATTGTAGCCGCAGGCGGCGACGGTTTACGTGAGCGGGTTCCTGTATAAAGAAGTCCTTGAGCGCAGTCCACGCTGCAGTGGACTACTACGAATGGATGAAGCAGACATTGAAACACCTGTAGCTGTTGACCACCGTGCTGCCAGTTGTCTGGAAAAAGCTGTACGGTCCGTCAGTACCATGCGGATCAGGTGTCTGTCATCGCGTGCTGACGTCACATTTTGGGGTCCACTCCCGGATTTCCGAGTTGTCCGACACTCGTCCGTCCACTGCTTCCACACACGCAACACTGTGCTGCTGTTACGCTACACACGAGCGGCTTCTTCTTCGTGAAGCTGGACAATCCAGCTTCACGAAGGCCGATGATCCTTCCCCGTTCAAACTCCCTAAGTTGTTGAAACCTCGCTCTTTTTCGTCGCAGAGGCATAAGCAACGTCTGATCTAACGTTCATCTCAAGCAGAACCATACATGCCTTGCTGCAGCCGTCTATTTATTATGATAAATTCGGCGTTCAGAGGGCGCTGATCAGTGTACGCATGCGCTACGCGTCTAAAATCCTAATCATTTGCATTCATAACCTACTTTGCCTTTGCTGAAAATTTCAGCCCATTTGCGCAAGTCCTTCATGGTGTTGCAAGTTTCACAAACATGATTTTATAATATGTATCTCCTTTTCTACTTTTTCTTTGATATTTCAGTTTATTCTGTAGCCTTTTTATTAATTTGCTACTTGGTAAGAAATAAAAGAATATTTTTCACACAGCTACAAAATAAGAATCAAATAGAGGCTCAAAACTTTTATTAACTATTTTCATTCGGTGCTAAATCTTGTTCAAGGGTCAAGTAGTTCTGTTTAAAATATAATTTTTATCCGATTAATTGGTAAAAAATAACCAATTATAAATGTTTGGCGAAGAGGCCAATCACCTTCGACTGCCAGTTAATCAGTGCATTCCTGATTTTAATCCCTAAAGATTATGATAATGATCATTTTTGGGATAAAATTATTGGGTTTTTCAAATTATTGCTGTTAAAACAATGTATTTCTGTAAAAAACATTAAAAGATAGAATAATAAAAAGGCATGAAATAATGATTAATATCAAGTAAAAGTGTCGCAAAGAAAAAAAAAAGCTAAGACATGTTAGTAAATAAAAAGTTTCAAGAAAAAAAACAGAAAGTTGTCAAAACTCCCCAATTATTCTGCCGAATTTAAGATTTGTACGATTGCTTGCTACGTTGTAAGTCAAATCTTTTGACGTAATATGTGTTGTTGTTCCTCTGACATCCTCCTCCTATGTAACGTTTGATAGAATAGTTTAATTCTAAAAATATATTTGCCTTAAAAGATCGTTGTTAATAAACTACAATTACAAGTTTCGCTTTGAGACATCAACAATTTCTCGCTTAGTTTTTAAAAAGAACTTGAAACATTACTTAAAATTTTAAGTCATTTGTAGTCTGATGGAAGAAACGGATATATTGCGAACTGTCATCATCGACAAGAACTTTTGACGTAGGATTGTTCATAAGCACATGCCTTTTTTATTTGTATACTTGACACGTTAAGCTTTTTTTTTTTTTTACTTTTACAATTTACTTTTTATGCCTATTACTATCATTTTCTATATTTATAATTGATTTTAAAAAAGGGGGGTTCTATAATTAGACTTCGCTAAAACTAGCAATTTATGTATATCTATAGCTTTATGCATCTACCCCTGTATTTATTGATCTATGTCTAATCACACCACAAACACACAAACTTCTTATTTTATTATATCGCACCCTTGCTACAAAAGTGCCACATGACCGTCATTAGGCGTAGTTTACACGTCTCTATCAATCTTCAAAAAAGTCAGAAGTTGCATTGAAAAATCAGCCGCCAAAAGGTAGTTATGGCGTTTTGTTGTTATCAAGATGAATAGTACCCCTTCCACTGTAATGCCACATCTTGAGTTGTCGTCCAGCCGTAGTAGAGTAACGTACGTAACTAACGATCATAGTTTGAGATGTATCGGTCTTCATATTGACAAATTCAAAAATACTAACATGTGCCGAGTCAGCCCGGGAACAGTTTTTTGCAATTCCTGGAAAACGTAGTTTTTTGAGTTGTGGCACTTTTGTAGCAAGGGTGCGATATGTTCGATGCATATAATATATAACAATAATTTATATTTATTTCTAACACAAAAATGAATTCAGGGAACAGATATCATTGTAACAGTTGTTCAACAATGGAAATGCGAGAAAAATTGGATTCGCTAGTTACGAAAAGGAGAAAATGTGTAGGGTAATAATTGCTAAAAATGGAATGAAATTCAAATGTTTTTTTTTTTTTTTTTGTGTGTGTGTGTGTGTGTGTGTGTGTGTGTGTGTGTGAAATGAATTGTTTTCGACCTTATGCACAACGTTAGCTAAAACTGCACTTATATCTATACCAAACTTCCAGATGTTTAAGGCCTTACCGCATTTGGCCTCCGGGGATTTTTAGTTTCCTTAAATATTTTACTGTGACTTAACAAAAAAAATTACATTTCTTATTTTTCCTCAGGTCTATTTTTCCATTTATAAATCTCATGAGCGTTAATGAAAATTCCATTTCTTATTGTTCAGTTCATTATTTGCCGTTTTTATATTTTTCTGTCTTTACGGGAATTTTCATTTTTTATTTTTCCGTAGAACTATTTTTTCGCTGTGTTACTTTTCCTTTTCCCATTTTTTCTTTTCTCATGTTTTCGTCGAGATATTTTTCCGTTTCGTATTTTTCCACGCATTAGCTGAAAAGCAGTTTCTCTTTTTGATTCCTATTAACAAACTCTTTCATTCGTCATTTTCTGTAATTTCATGCAATAAGTTTAAATTTTTAGACATGGAATTAATAATAAATTCAACGTTATTTTATTCACCCACTAATGTTGGAATTTCATAGACACATAATGCACTTATACTTCAGCAGACTCCTGTGCTTGAGTTTAAACTCTTAAAAATAAACATTTTGTTCTCAAAAAAACCCTAAATTTTGGCTAAAAGATTTCTCTCCACCCCCCCCCCCACCCATAAAAATATGTAATTTTAAATACAGCGGAATGACTCTGAAGTAGATCTTAAACAGTTACACGTTACAAATAAAAGTTAAATAGAAGTGGAAGTTTTTTTCTTTTTCATCAAGAATGTGACATGTGACAAACTATGTAATTTGAATGTGACGGTAGTCCCTTGCAAGAAAAATATTATTATCTGTAAATAAACCTCTGGAATAAAATATTCCATCAGGAACTAAAACCTTCTTGGAATTCCAAAGCATTGTTCAAAGCATATCAGTTCTCATTTATCAATCTATGTTGAAGTTTGCATTAACAAACATTCTGATTCATAGAGCTCGTTCAAAAAGTAAAAGAAGAAATGAAACGCACAAAGGTAGTTTTTCTTTCTTTTTACATCCAATCTCCTCTGCTTGTCATAATTCATCACTTTCAAGATATTTCTTTTTATCAACGTGTCCAGAAGTATGTTAAATAAATAAGGGTCTCGCTTTCTTACACATTTTTCTCTACATATATATATATATATATATATATATATATATATATATATATATATATATATATACAGGGTGTCCACTCCTATCGTGGACCAATAGCTAATTTCTAAACCGTTAGAGATACGCATATAGTTCATTTAGGAAAAAATCTCCAAATTACGAAATTAATTTTGGGTCTATTCAATCTTTTTCAAAAAATCAAATTTTGAAAGAGTTACGAAATTTAAATTTTTATACAGCCCCCCAGTCCTATCAATCATATTTAGTAAAACATTCTTGACACTGTAACATTTAAAACTAAAAAAAAATCACTGTTCTACCATAAAAATTGACAGAGTTATGACGTTTTGAAAAATCAAGATTTTGAAGGATTTCGCATACGGTCCCTTTAGTGATCTCTCAATGACTTCATGAAATAATGCAAAATCTTGATTTTTCAAAACGTCATAACTCGGGCAATTTTTGTGGTAGAAGAGTGATTTTTTTTTTAGTTTTAAACGTTACAGTGTCAAGAATGTTTTACTAAATATGATTGATAGGACTGCGGGGCTGTATAAAAATTTAAATTTCGTAACTCTTTCAAAATTTGATTTTTTGAAAAACATTGAATAGACCCAAAATTCCTTTCGTAATTTGGAGATTTTTTCCTAAATGAACTATATGCGTATCTCTAACGGTTTAGATATTAGCTATTGGTCCACGATAGGAGTGGACACCCTGTATATATTAAACAGATTCGTGCTTAATATTCTTACATTTAGATTTAGGCTTGATACTTGAAACAGAAATTCTTCTACAAAAAAAAATAATGCTAAAAACTATCCTGTACTTTGTCTCTTCTCTATCTCTTCTCTTCTCTATCTCTACTAATAATAAAGCTGAAGGTGGTTCTGTCTGTCCTTCTTTCTGTCTGTCTGTTACGCGCGTAGCGCCAAAACCGTTCGGTCGATTTTCATGCCACTTGGCACAAAATTAGTTTGTAGCATGTAGTTTTGCACCTCGAAGCGATTTTTCGAAAATTCCATTTTGTTCTTTTTCTATTCGAATTCTTAGCAGAAATTCGATAAAATAGGGAAGAAATATTTCACACACATTTTCAAGTCTTATGTCATTCGAAAGCTTGAAATGTTCTGCACAAAATGAAGCTTTTTCGAAGTTTCTACGATCATCAGGAGAGCTGTAACAATTGTTTTTAGAATCCCGAAATTCAAGGCTTACCTTCAGTAAAGCAAGCCAAACGATTCTCTAGAATAAAATTTGTTTGAAAAGAGAGATAAAATGAATTATTTTATCAACGGAAATCAACTTTTCATGTTGTTACCATGGTTACGTGTTCATACTTATTTTTGTTTCGTTCTTTTTCCAGGGTTGCCAGACGTAGTATTTTTGATTCTACGGTAGTATTTTTTCGGCCCAAATAAGGAGCGTAGTATTTTACTGGCAACCCTGTTTCCAATATACTAATGACTTAAAAGTTTTGGCGGAATTTTTTTTTTTTTTTTCATTTTCATAGGTTTCGCATTTCAGCAACATTGATTTTGACAACGTTTGGAAACAGTAGTATTTTGTAATATTTTTTTTAGAGGAGGCGTAGTATTTTTTTGCTCCAATTCTCTGACAACCCTGTCTTTTTCCCGGTGAAGATGCTTTGGGACCCTGCTTGGCGCGTTTTCAAAAAGTCAACTACGCAAAATAGCTAGGGTTACCACGCTTGGCGCGCCTACCGTTCACTTGCGAGAAAAGGGTACCTAAAGCACAGATTAACGAAATATCGTATCAATTGCGATATTGCATCGTTTTTTTAAAGTGTTTCATTTCGGAAAATGTATTGTTTTGCTTTTTAAGCTAGGAAAGGAAACTTTCTTCTTCTTTTAAACTTTGGTAAGATTTCTGTTGGTTTCTGTTATCAACAAAATTGTTCTTTTTTTCTCTTTTGGCTTATTTTTGTCCATCACCCTTGGGGTTGCATTCGAATGTTCCAAGGGGGTGTTTTACCCCATTTATCGGGTAAATCAGTGTTTTCAATGCAAGGTGATATGAATTGGTTAACAAAAGTGATATGAATTGGCGCGACCACCTGGCGATATATCTCCAAGCTTTTGATCGCCAAGTATTTGACGCCAAATTGGCGATTTTTTTTTTTTTTTTTTATTTAGGTTCAATTTGGCGCTGTTGGCGATATTTTGCAAAAAATCCACTGAATGATGTTAAAATCGACGATATTTAGGAGATTAGTCATTGTAAAACATTTTTTTGCATTGTTTCGTAGCAAACTAGGGATACAAATGTTTTAATTGTTATCTTGCTCACTCCAAGCACTATTTTAGCACTTAAGGCATCTACTAAGAAAATTACACGTAAAATTAAGTAGTGTGGGGTCCATATCAGATCTTTATATCACTTTAAAGGCATTATAGTTGAATAAAACTAAAATAGAGCATTTTTTCTGCTATATGAATTATTTTACAAATGCACTTTTAATTTTGTACCACGGGCAAAGCCGTGCGGGTACCGCTAGTATAATATATATTTAGATATTACATCTTTTGAATAATAAAGAAAAGTCAGATAATATGTTTTATACATAAAACAATAGTTAAATTAAAAATGTTTCAAATTTAAGTTATTTTTCCCCCACCTCATAAAATAAGACAAGTATATTTTAACCTCGCAAAGCGGTTTTCTTCATGTGTTTCATGAGTTCTATGCACTTATGTATATTTTCCATTTTCCAGATTTTGTTTCTTGGCAGTATTGTAGCAAATAAAATGTCACGATTTATTGTCTGGGAGGTGTGTCTCAATTTATTGTCGCATCAAAGTTGGCACGATTTAGTCTTTTAACAACAACTAAACTAAAAAAAGCAACTGAATCAAACTAAGATATCTAATATACACACATAATAAAGATAAAAACATTCTTTGAACCCTTCTCCTTGGAGCGACAAGAAAAGAAAATGAACTAGAAATTGATCCCAAAGAAATCTGTCTGGATACTAATTTCGTTTGAATTTTAGCTTTTTTCTCTTCAGATAAACAATTCAAGTTATCAAGAAAAACATTTCACTCAGCCCTGCTCAGAGAGTTTGGTACTCGAAATTAATCAGAACTTCTTCTATTAACGAAAAACATTAAATCAATTCGTGAGCCAATGATCTCAATTATTTCTAAAATACAGAACTTACGCTTAAGATGCACAACTTTATGCGAAAAGCTTTTACTATACGACCTATACTTCTTCTCTAAACTTTTGAATTAAATTTTTGGCAACATCCAAATTAACCTAAATGTAACTATACTAAGAATAAATGTTACTTTTGATTAGTGTTATTAGAAAATCATATATATCTTTTAATTCAAACTTTTTAGGTTAAATCAAGCTAATAGAAAAAGTGTGTGTGTACTTTTTAATGAAGTTATATACGCCCTTATATTTTAAACCAATTATTTACAATTGATATCTACAATGTAATCAAAATAATGAGTACATGTGTTTTTCAAATTCCAGACTTTTTCATTTAAAGCTAGTCGATGTTGAGAAACTCAAAATGAGGTCATTTTCCTTAGTTTTGAGTGCCTATTCTTAACAGTGAACTTATGCCCTAGAACTCGGCGATTTATTATAGAAAAAATAAAATATAATACTTCTAAGTGTTTCTTCTGGGTATGAAAACTAAAAAATAATGCACTTAAAATTAAAAGGGGATCTAAATAATAAATAAAAATTGCAACTAAGTAATGGGTTATTTTCATGCTGCTTTCAACTTTTATCTACAGCTCAAGCCTAGCATTTCAAAAATTCTTTCAAACAAGCCTTCATTTTTTTAATACCTTAAAAACAGAATCAAATGTTGTTTCACTGAACCCTGAAACACCCTTTTCGATCTTTCGAATTCACCTTTCCCTACACAAACAGACAACAATAAGATACGTGTTATAGTGATTATATCCGTAGTACAAAGAAATCACGTCCCCGCCATTATGATGATGCGCTGAAGCAAAAAGTCATAGATTTCGAAGTTTGGGCTGTGGCGGAATTGAATAGGAAGGACAAATCGATACGCGCTAAGGCGATAATCGCAATCAGAATTACAAATAAAATCGACTCTCAATAACCAGGTACTAAAGAAGAAAGATAATACTTTTGGGGAAAAAACCGATACCCTAGTGTGAAAAAATGTAAGGGTGAAGACTTTTTATAAAAGATCTGCTAGTTGTAAGAACTTTCATCTTGAATGAACTTTGTAGAATTGAAACTGAAAAACAGGTAATGCAATTAAAAAAACCAACTAAGAGATTAAAGAATGTTTTATATGCATAAACGTTTATTATTATTATTATTATTATTATTAATTGCATAGCTTTTTTTTTAAGCATATCAACATTATGCAGAAAGAAATTACTGATTCCATTCACTCCGTAATTTATGGAATGCCTTCATTTTGAAATAAAATAATATTATAACATTTTAAACCGTTAACTATTCGGTCGTTGCAAAACACATCAGACGAGAGAAGGCAAAGAATACAAAAAAGGCTTTGATTGAAGTCACCTCTTTAGTTTTTGCGCGTCTTAATATTAGTAGGATTTTTAAAACAAGAATTACGACGATCTACAATTGCTTTTGTTTAGGCGGTCTGGACTTGTTTGAAAAATTATAAACACCTATATCATAAAGAACGTACCTACCTTCAGTCAAAATATATTTACGTATTCAACATTGAAAATGCACTTTAGGCCGAATGATAGAGTTCCCAAAACCAATGGACAATTGAAGATCACACACAGCAAAGTTCTATGAGAACTGCCTTTTTTGCATTATTAGCTTTTTCAGCCTTTTCGATTCCCTGGTTTGTAACAGATCAAACATATAGCAGGTATTCCTTGGCACGGTAAGCTGGACAACCTGCGAATGGAATAAAATTATTGAGAGCATTTACAGCAACTATTGTATGGAATAACCTAGGACATCATACAAAACTTATTCCTCAATGCTCGCCCGTATCACCTCGTTTACTTACGTTACATTTGACCCAACATGGTACAAAACCTCTATGCATTTGGGGAGTTTCCAGTAATAAATGATCATTTTGCTTTCATTTTGTTATCACTTTCTTATATTAATGTTGTCTTTACGCATGTAAGATTTCGTATCATATTGACAATAAACATGTTTTTATGATAACATATTTTTAATAAAGTGCTTATTAGGGTATCAATTCATTTGTACTTAAGTTATAACAGAGATTATTTTCCATCGTTGCATGAGATAAATTTAACGAAATAATTATATTTTTCTTCCTTAAAAATTTCACTTTTATAACGATTAGTTAAAGGGGAAAAATAGTGGATTGAACGGCTGCTAAAGCATAGATTTCCATTACTGAATCAAATATTTGTTCACTGTTAGACAGCGATATTTTCATGCATTATATTTAAAGCAGAAATTTTAAATTGCTTTAATCCCTTTTGTGAATAAGAAACCTAATTGCATGCGTGCTATCCTTTGATAAGGGAAGTTAATCTTCTTTAAAAGCTAAAAAGGCGAAAAACCCTTTTTGTCTAAAGCTTTTTTCTCCTCTTCGTTTTAAGCGTTTTACAGCGACATATTTACAGACTTTAAACGCTTATGTCATATTTTGTGTTCTTTTCTTTTTAAATGTTACTTAGTTCTAAAGTTCTTTTAACCATTAAAATGTAAATGAAGCAGAATATCACATTCATGCGCAGGTTGAAATGTGTATGATATGAAAGATAGTTATCTGACTAAATGTCTGTCCATTAATGAGACATGTGTCCTGGAAGTTGAGAAAATGCATGTGAACTTCGGCCTTGTTATAGGTTTAGATGTCATCAGCAAACAAAATAGTTAGTACAAATTGCAGTTCTGAAAGTGTAATATACAGGGTGTCCACTCCAATCGTGGACCAATAGCTAATTTCTAAACCGTTAGAGATAAGCATATAGTTTATTTAGGAAAAAATCTCCAAATAACGAAAGGAATTTTGGGTCTATTCAATGTTTTTCAAAAAATCAAATTTTGAAAGAGTTACGAAATTTAAATTTTTATACAGCCCCCCAGTCCTATCAATCATATTTAGTAAAACATTCTTGACACTGTAATGTTTAAAACTAAAAAAAAATCACTCTTCTATCACAAAAATTGATCGAGTTATGACGTTTTGAAAAATCAAGATTTTGCATTGTTTCATGACGTCATCGAGAGATCGCTTAAGAGACCGTATGCGAAATCCTTCAAAATCTTGATTTTTCAAAACGTCATAACTCGGTCAATTTTTGTGGTAGAAGAGTGATTTTTTTTTAGTTTTAAACGTTACAGTGTCAAGAATGTTTTACTAAATATGATTGATAGGACTGGGGGGCTGTATAAAAATTTAAATTTCGTAACTCTTTCAAAATTTGATTTTTTGAAAAACATTGAATAGACCCAAAATTTCTTTTGTAATTTGGAGATTTTTTCCTAAATAAACTATATGCTTATCTCTAACGGTTTAGAAATTAGCTATTGGTCCACGATTGGAGTGGACACCCTGTATATAAAGTATACACATAGTGCATGAATATCATTGTGTTTTAAATACTCTTAATGCATGTAATTATGCTTATTTTTGTAATAAAGTATTATCACAATGCAGCTGAAAAAAGTTTAGTTTATTGAATAGAGTAGAACAGTTTTAAAAATCAGAAACATTTATGACGAAAAAAAAACTTATCATAATGATAATTTATATATCTTCACAAATTTTACCATACACATCATGCTCAAATCATTAAAAGTATGCTCATCAAAAAATCAATAAAAAATATTTTGTTACCGAAAAATGAAAAATACCTTGTACTGAGTTCAGTACCCTTATTTCTTTTTCATCACGATAATGCTGGTACATATATTGCTGGTTGCAATTTGAAGAAGAATGGTTAGAATCTAATACAATTTAAGATCTAACACTTTTCTTAAAGTTTTCACGGATAAATATAACGCAACGAGGTCCAGAATTTAAAAATTATTAAACAACACTTTACCTTAAAATTCCTGAATTGCTGTATTTAAAGGTAATCGGCTGGACAGAGACACATAGCATGGTCACATTAACACTAGATTAACACATACTGTCTTCCCCGCTTAATCGAGTAACGGATAAACGAATACCCCGCTTATACAACCGAAATAACCTGGAACCGAATATTTTCCATGTCATAGATGCAATGTTAAAAATCCCCGCTTAAACAAATACCCCGTTTAATAAAATAATAATTCTTGGAACTGACAGTATTCGTTTAAGCGAGGCCGACAGTATTTCTGTAACACAATTCAAAAACGCATAGTTTAAAGATGCAGCTTCAGTGATGTCAAGGCTTCACTAGATAGCGCCTTATACAGGCTGTTTCATTTGATCAAAATCCTTGGGATAAAAACGGTGGTAATTGTCGAGTGACATCTATCAAATTTTATGGTAACTAACATTATATACAAATCAGATAATAAAAGACAAAATTAAAAGTTAATTTGTTGGCGACAATTTTGCAATTTGGCATTCAATTCTATTTTAGTATATTTTAACGTTATTAATTGCTTGTTTTATTTGTTGGTTTATTCTGCATTGTAACGGCTTATTTTAATTAGAGAATTATTTTTCATTTTAATTGATTCTAATTATTAATTAACTATGAAACGACACTGGCACCGCAGAGCGATAAATGGCGAATATATTCGCTAAGCGAGCCAATACTACCAACGGGTTGCCATAGAACTTTTTAAAATTCAGTACACAGTTCGCCATAATATAGTTGGTCGTCGCAACATTGTAGTTTTGTTTATTTTTTCCGTACTTCTATTGCTCTTTAGTACCAAGCGATTATATATGCTCATTTCGTTATTACTAAAAAAATTTATATGTTTTGTTGTCAATCGTCTTTCCTTTGAATATCATCGCTTCATTACAGTACATTTCATTATGGGGCATCAAAATGAAATGTCTCAACGAATAGATTCGCCATTTATCTCTCTGATGCGTCAACGCTATCAAAATGAACGTCTGAGCTTTTGCGTAGCAAATAAGATCGTCTAAGCAACAATAATGAAACAAAATAGTAAATAGAACGATATTATTTCATTGCTACATTTTTTATGTATCGGCTGCGAATATAAGCGTATATTTTATTAATGCAGTTATCTGCAAATGAATGCTACGTCAAAATTGAACGCTATTGCTATATGTTGCTAATTCGAAGAAAGTTTAAACAGATGAATGTATGTCGTATGACTGAATCATGAGTTGTGACCCACTTTACCTGAAAAGGGAATTTATTTACCCTAAAAAGCAGTACTAATAAGGCCTTCGGCATCAATTCACTCTGTACTCCACTTCAGTTAACTCTATCAATATTTTTTAACCCTTAAAGATAAGATAAACATCACTTTTTACAGCAGAAATAATATGCTAATAAATGTAAACAAACATTGGGGTGGTCCTTGTTCAGCGCTTTCTAGCGGGCGAATCTTCACCATTGATGTTTTGAGTAATGATACAGCCTGTATAAAACGCTATCTAGTGAAGCCTTGGTGATGTCAATCATGTAATTTCTTCTAATCGAAGATACAGCAGCAAGTTCTTATAAATTGTTAAACACCATGTAAATAGATATTTTTATTTTCAAAGCTACAGAACTTCAGCTAGAAAAATAAATATTTTTTTCCGCGAGGTCGGCCACAATATCGATAAAGGGAATGGCTGAAAGCTACGCTCTTGAAAACTTAATCTGGAGGCACTGGCAATCAATTTAAAAGATCGTGAAAAATAGCTTTGTTCCCGTAAGTTAGAACAGTACTATATGTGAGAATGTGTTTTAAATGCATTAGACCCATTTTGTACCAAAGAGAAATATGTTGAGAAAAAAAAATGCTGTTTTATCAATATTACATTTCAATAGCGTCATTACTTCATTCTAACAATACGTTTTCAAATGATTTATGTACATACTGTATATAAAATAGGACATGAATTTCCGCATGAAAATAATTTATTTTCTTTTTCATGGATATTTTTGTGCTATTGATATTAATTTCTAATGAATTGAGGAGTTTCATCTAAAATTTGAAAAATCAAAAGTTCCATAATGATAGTACAGTTCCACAATGTCAGCTAAACCATTTTCCACCATATGGTTACTGAAGTATAGTTTAAGTAACCACAGTCGTAAATAATATGTTTCTATGCCAATTTACTTCCCCGCAGAAAATACAATTTATAAAAATATAATAGAGGCAAAATCTTAAAAAGTTTAAGAGTCATGGATTTATAACTCAATTTATTTTCTGACGCTCAATTAAACCAATGATATTTCTCAAACTCAACTTTTTTAATGACATTAATTTCTTTCGCCTTTTCTGGATAATCGCGAAGCTCATTTTCTAAAGTAATTAAAATCAACAGGTTCGTTTAGTATCTTCTCGAAGCAGCCCCACATTTTGCCCGAGGTATTAATTTATTACCCTTTCATCTCTCGAACATACTTTGCAGGAGCATCTTTGGTATTAAATAACCTTTCATTAGATTAGAGTAATATTACGGAGTCCAGTTTTCCAATTAGTGTCTTCTAACAATATAAGAGAGATCTGGTTTATATCTCATTATGAGCAGACTTCATTTTTGGGAGGAGAATATACGCTGCACTTCATTGGAATACTGCGGTAAAAATTGGTCAGTAAAAATTGCTTTAGTTAGATGGGGATATTACTTACATATTTTAAATGTTTTGCAGGTGTCATAAATATTTGGCTAAAACCCATGCATCTCAAGCAAGTTTGAGAAATTAAATTGTAATAAGATTTGTGTCAGATTAGAAAACTTCTCTATGATATTTTTTAACTTAAAGTACTTTAAAATAGTTTTGAACTCAAAAATATTTAATCGTGGCTGGTTATAAAAGATATTTCAGCGCTGAGGTTTTCTACCCTGCGTACTTTAAATTAAAAAAATAGATTATTAACCGGAAAATTATGTTGTTCCACATTGAATAAACTTTTAAACTGAGTTCTTAATTTTATTAAACATTATATTGTACATATACCTACAAAAATTTAAAACCATTAGGAAACTGGTCATTTTAATGTATAAATTAAACAATTGAAGACAAAATAGTATGTCTTTAAAAACTCAAAATGCAAGCAGGCTTGTTTTTAGTAAATATTAAATTTAAATGAAGAGAATGGAAGTTTTACAATCGATATATCCATCATTATTCTTGGATCTCTTTATTTTATATTATCTTATATTCTCTTTATTGCTGTCAAAAAAAAAAAAAAACAATAACTTCAGTTTATGAAGACTGACTCTATAGCTCAAATTGTTAATCAGCGTTTTAAATACAATTTTTTAAATGAAAAAAAAAGGTTTATGTGGGAGGAATATACATTTAGGTATTGAAGAGCAACATGCTGATAATACGGAGAGCACAAAAAATGAATAAAACATTTTTTTTCTTTTTAGAGAAACAGCGACATACTTGAAATGCTAGATAATAAAATATCAATGAATCATGTCCCAAAAGGTTTTGAAATGTTTTCTTATTATAACTGGTCGTCGTTTTTTTTTTTTTTTTTTTTTTTTTTTTTTTTTTTTTTATTGCTAAATTTCACAGCAGAATTTTTGACGAAAGAATTTTAAAGACACTTTCCTCTTGTATTATAAAATAGTTAAAAAATAATGATGTAAGAGCGAATATCATTTAAGAAAAATCAATTCCTTATTTTTTTTTTCTTTTACATATGTCTCCAAACTCTGAAGATTAAGCCGATCAAAAGTTGCTACTACATACTTGTAAGCTAGATTCGTAATATATCAGAAACTAAACATGTTAGATGATTAAATGCCTTATTCCTAATATACTTTAATCCCTTAAATCTTATTAAAAACAACTAAGTAATAACTAATCTGTTTTAAAATTACTTTGAAAATTAAACATCGTGATAAGCAATACTTAAATATATTCTTAAAGCATTAAAATAATAATCTTCTTTGAGGGCTTTTTATGAATGTTAATACAAATATTTACTGTAATTAAATACCTACTTATAGTAAGTATAATTTCCTTTGCTATAAATTTTCCTTTTTTGCCTATTTTTTCAACAGACATATTTCTGTTTTTTCTATTTATATTTTACATACATATTTTATGTTTTTTTCTGTCATATTATCATTATTTTTTGCAATTAAAGAGCATGTACAAATGTCTCGCTAGGTGAAGAAT